>CATIWF010016927.1:0-75550 GCA_949630135.1 Balakata baccata | reverse complement strand
ACTTTTTTAAATAAAATATTAAATAACCCAATATTTTTTTTGTTGGATTAAATTAAATGTCTGTCGGGACTGTGGCTAACTAGAGTTTGTAAGAGAAGCAGCAAATTACCCTATTCATGGATGTGGCCAATCAGGTGCTTTTCTTCTTTTGGGTGTTTTCGATTTCATTGTTTACTTAGGTTCGCTGTCCTTTTATTGTTCATATCTTAGCTAATTTTCTGCCTTGTTTGGCTTGATGTATGGTTTTTTTATGCTTTTGCAGTTATATTTAGTTATAGAATGAGATTTTTTTAACACCTTAATTTTTTTATTAAAGTAATTTTTCTCCTCGCTTATATATTTATATATATTAATATTGCTTAATAAAAAATAGATATGGTAAATTAATAAAAAAAAATTTAATTTTATGAACTAATAAATCAGATCATTTTTACAGCATCCCTATTTTCCTTCCTATTTATATTTAGGGAGTTTTACATTTCTAATAGTTTTTTTATTTTTTTATTTACTTATTTTACTCCCTAAAATTTACATTATCCCTTTTTAGATTTAAGCGCCACAATAAGCTATTAAATAATATTTTATTATTTTTTTTCTTCTCTTTTGTTCTTTTCTCTTTCTTTCATTCTTTTTCTGTTTCTCACTCTCTTAATTTTTTTTCCATATACTTTTATTAATAAAAAATTAGAATAGAAAGTGAAATAAAGAGTATTACGAAATGTACATAATTTTCAAAACAAATTAAAATAGTAAATAAATATTTTATAATATAATAGAGAATGAAATAGAGAGTATTTTTGGGATGCTATAAAAGACCATGTCCTAATTTCTCTTGAGATGACAGAATTGTGGAGTAGATGGGGCATGAAATGTGGCGGAGATATTAGCTAATGCTACCTTTTTTTTTTTTTGATACCACATGCCTTCCCACTTATGCATAGCTATATTGCTAATTTGAATATGACACTTTACCAATCTCTCCCTTTTATCTTCACCTTATATTAATTAAATATCTTTGCTGGACCTTGATTTGCCTGTTTTTGAATGCATATATCACCTCTATCTCCATACACTCCTTTGTTCCTAAGTGGAATTATTCAATAAATTTTCCCCTTTTTTTCACGTCAGAAATAAAAAAAAAAACTCGGCTAGAAGTGAGATTTCCCATAATTTTTTAAAACTATTTATTATGGATTCATATTGAATAAGTGCATTAAAAAATGAAACGCTTCCTTTCAATTTCTAAATATATTTTATACTTAGATTATGTTTAGATTGAAAAATTTTAAAATTTATAGATTTTATAAAATTTATTGATTGTAAAATTTATGGATTCTAAGAATTCTAACGGTTGGTTTGAATATAAATTCTATGGATTGAGGATATTATTACTTTTATACTTATGTTTGGTTCAATAACTGTAGTACATGGATTTAACAATTACTTTCTAATTTTATCCTTTATTAAATATTGATAATTATTATTAATTAAATATATATAATCAATTTAACTATATATTTAAAATTTTTAAAAATAATATTAGTATTTTAAGAGTTAAAAAATAAAAAATAAAGTTATTATATGTTATAATGTTTAATTAGATTGCTAAAAAATATTTTTATCAATAATAATAATAATACTAATAATAATAATAATAAAATCAATTAGTTGAAATTAAAAGAAATTTGATTTTTATTTTTTATGATTAAGGATAATTTTGAAATATTATTAGTTTATTAAGAATAATTTTGGAATAAAAAAATTTAACAATAATCATTCATCGACAAAAATTCATGAATTCTAAACTTAGGTGAGAAATCAAATTCTTAAAAAATAAAGGATTTTAGTTGATGGGATTTTCAAAAATCTATAGATTTTGATCTATGTAGTTAAAGGATATATTTAGTATAAATCTATGGATTGCTCAAAATTATTAATTTGAAATTTTTTAATACAAACATAGCATTAGAATTTGAATTTAATATCTCAGGGATAATAGACTCTTATTATAGATCTCACACTCTATAAGTATTTTTCTCTAATTATTCAAAATAACTAACCATTAGATTTTTAAAATTAGATATTTGCTAAGAGAAATGAAGGGTGAAGTTATGAAATGGTTGGTTTGTAGCAACTGCCTGCCTCAACAAATTATTGAGTTAAGGATAAATTTAATTATTAATTTTTGTTGGTGTGTTGGAAGATTCATTACTCATTATCCCTCTAAAGCTTTATCACATCCAAATCAATCAAAAGAATTACCTCTTTTTGTTTATAAAAAGTTGATTGCTTTGACGAGGCAATTTATTCCGTAAAGTCCAAATTCAGCTTTCCCCCAATGAATTTTACCCTTTTTTTTTTTAAAGATAAAATTGAAGTTTCTGCCCATTAACCAAACCACTAACAAAATGATGCTATTATAAAATTAAAGATTAGCTCCTAATTAATGAGATAAAATAGTAGGGATATTTTTTTTGTTAGGGTTTAAATTTTAAGTAAAGAACACCTTTAAAATTTGAGAAAAAAAAGTTTTATTTTATTAATGAAACTATATCATTTTATATATAAAAGTGAGAATAGAAGATAGACAAAATGACCGTAAAATTATTACTGTTTATATTTTATATATGATTTTTAATATTAGACAAATTAATAATTTAATATAATTGGAAATAAACATGCAATTAATCCCAAAACTATGTACTCAACAAGAATTATATATAATCTAAATTCCAAGCATTATATAAAGATTAGCTTGCCCATTTAGGAGTGTGAATAGAAATTTTTATTCAGAGCAGCTAAATGTCACGGGCCCACACTCACTTGGGTCGCATTTAAGCAAGCCAGTCAATAGTTATTTCGTTAATTCTGCATATAAGATGGGACATGGGTTAGATTCGGGCTAACGACCGAATAACCGATAACATTTGCAAGCACGGTATGATAACATAATCAAGATAACACATAAATACAACAAGTGATCACATAAACATGACATTACATCAAATAGGCACAACTGTACAAAAAAAGACATTAAAATAAGTATAAATTAGGCTAGTATTTCATTAATATTCAATTGAGCATTACAAAGATGGTCAAGCCATTATAGAACGTTCGTGTGGGTAGAGGGCAACCCACAAGGCAAATAGATCCGTCAACTATCCGATTGGAGCAACTAGTCCAATAGTTGACTAGTCACTTCCTTTTAAAGAACTTAAGGGGAATGTTGAGACCTATAAGATGAGACATGGATATGTTCCAACCATCACTCCCTTAAAATTACGAAAATATAATTATTTTTAAAAAGACTGTTTCGCCCTTTCATTAAAAGATTTTTCCTCTCATTACAAGATGCTCCCCTTACACTCTCCCTTACTCAAATAGTCCACATCCTCGTCGATTGAGTCTTTAAAAAGGTATCGATCTATAGGCTGAAGGAGGATAAGTCTTTAGCTTTTTTCTAAGTAGTCTCCCTATCACTTTAGCCTTTCTACTTGATTAAGTATTCTTTGAATTGTTACCAGTTAGATGACTGCATGCATTCTGTTAGAATCTCTTCCACTTCTTTATTGGTAGGTGGTTGTTTATTGATGATCGGTCCGATTGCTTTGTTGCAATTGGCACCTTCCTTGTCTGGATAGTATTGCTTCAAGTTATTGACATGGAACACATGATGAACTTGCATCCACTTTAGTGGCTCAATCTTATAAGAAACTTGTCCCACTTTAGCAACAATAGGCACTGGACCTTCATATCTCCTTACCAATCTTCTATCTCTATTGCGAAGAAACCGCAATTGTTCTGGTAATAGTTTCACCATTACTATATCTCTCACTTGAAATTGTTGAGATCGTCAATTTTCATCGGCCTATTTCTTCATTCTCATGGAGGCTTTCTCTAGATATGCTCTTGCAATCTCTTCATTATGCTTCCACTCTTTTATGAAAAGGAAGACCTTTGGGTTCTTACCTTTGTATGATACATCAAAAGTATAGGGCACTAGAGGTTGCTGACCTGTAACAATCTCAAAATGACTTTTGTTAATAGTGGAGATCTTCTGACAATTGAAACAAAATTATGCCATATCAAGTAAAGATGACTAATTCTTCTTACTAGAATTGATGAAGTGTCGCATATATTTTTCTAAGAGGCTATTGAATCTTTCTTTTTGGCCATCAGTTTGGGGATGATAATTAGTTGACATGTCTAGTTGGTATCCCAAGAGACAGAATAACTCTAACCAGAATGACCTTACAAATCACCCATCTCTATCATTGACAATGCTCTTGGGAACACCCCAATACTTCACCACATGTTTGAAGAATGCTCAAGTCGTTGTTTCTACTGAATAATATTTTGGCATAGCAATGAAAGTCCCATACTTGGAGAAGCGATCAATGACTACCAAGATTGTGTCACACTCCCCCACTCTAGGCAAACTTGTGATGAAATCCAAGGAGATACTATCCCATAGGCATTGAGGTATTGGTAGAGGTTGTAATAATCCCACCGGTTTCTATCTCTCTACTTTGTCTTAGTAGTAAACTAGGCAAATTTTTGTATATTCTCGAACATCTTCCCCAGCTATGGCTGATAATAATTCTGTTGTAAGAGTACGAAAGTACAGTGCCACTTCGGATTACCTACCTATAGTGTATCATGGCACTCTTGCAATAGTAGTTTCGGCAATTGTCCCGCTTTTGGCATATATAATTGTTGTTTTCTTATCTACAACAAATCATCTTTCCACCAGAATTGCCTAGTCTTTCCTTGTTTAGCCAATTCTACCAATGCCACAGCTTGTGGGTCTTTGTCAAGGTTGAGTTTGATCTGGTCTCTCAATGAAGTGGTAACTTGACTCTTTGAGAGATAGGCCAACTGGCTTACTACTACTAATTCCACTTTTCTACTCAGTGCATCTGCCACTCAGTTGGACCTTCCCATCTTATACTCGAACATTAGGTCAAACTCAGCTAGAAACTCTTGCTACCTAGCTTGATTTGAAGTTAATTTGGGCTGTGTTAGAAAATGGCTAACCGAGGTATTGTTGGTCTTGACTACAAACTTGTACCCCAATAAGTAACGTCTCTACACCCAAAGATAATGAATTACAGTCAATAACTCCTTTTCCTATGCTTTATATCGTCGCTCCGTGTCGTTTAACTTCCTACTCTCGAAGGATACAGGGTGATTCTCTTACATCAAAACTTCCCCTAATGTAAAGTCTGAGACGTCTGTTTGTACCTCAAAAGATTTTGTCATATCAAGGATAGCTAGCACCGGTTCTTGTTGCAGTCTCTATATTAGATTCTCAAATGCATCATGACATTCTTTAGTCCATTGTCATCAGTTTTCCTTCTTTAACAACTCTGTGAGGGGTAAGATTTGTTGAGAATAGTCTTGTACAAATTGTTTGTAGTAGTTGGCAAGTCCCAAGAATGATATGAGTTCTGTCAAACAAGTTGGAGTCTTCCAAGTCTGAATTGCCTCTATCTTGGCCTTGTCTATACGGATTCGGCCTTGTTCCACCACATGGCCCAAGAACTTGATGCTGCATTGTCTGAAGGCATATTTCTCTCGCTTGAGAAAAAGTTGATTCTTCATGAGTTTATTGAAAACTAGGCGTAAGTACTCTCGATATTCTTCTAAAGTGGCACTGTAAACCATAATATCATCCTGATATACTACTACGAACTTGTCCAAGTATTCGTGGAAAACCTGATTCATGAGACTATAAAAAGTAGCGAGACTATTTGTTAGTTTAAAAGACATAACAAGAAATTCAAATGTGCTGTACCAGATAACATAGGTGGTTTTTGGTTCGTCCCCTTCTTTGATGCGGACTAATCGTAAATCAAGCTTTGTAAAATATTTTGCTTGACTCAACTGATCGAACAAGTCAGCAATGAGGGGAATCGGGTACTTGTTCCTTATTGTTACCTTGTTGAGAGCTCTATAGTCAACACACAATCTCAGGCTCCCATCTTATTTCTTTTGGAACAATATTGGGGCCCCAAAAAGAGCCCTTGAAGGACGAATGAATCCTACCTCCAGAAGCTCATTCAACTATTTCTGCAACTCAGCTAATTCAGGAGGAGCCATTCTATACGGGGCTATAGCAGGCGGTTTCCCTCCTAGAAATAACTCAATTTCATGATCTACCTCTCTTCGTGGGGGTTAGGCAATTTCTCTGGCATGATATCGGCATATTCCCTCAATACTGGCTCAATTTGTTTAGGAACTCTCGCATCCCCTTCTAGTTCCCTAAAAATGGGAATAGCCATATAGAAAGGTTCTTTCCGCTTGATCTCTTTCTTGAATTGGAGGGCTGAAATTATCTTCTTTTCACTCATAGGGCTTATTGTTATTAGGACCACACAAGGTGTCTGCCTATTAAGAAAGATGAGACAACTAGCGGTAGACATGGGAACAGTGAAACTTTCCTTGAAGAAATCAATCCCTAACACTAAGTCAAAATCATCCATGGGAGCCACAATGAAATTGATATTTTCGGTCCACAGGCCAACTCTTGTTGGAATCATGGTCGCAGTACCCACAATCTCTTTAGCTGCCGAGTTAACAACTTTGATCTTGATCCCATCTCGTCCAACCTAAAGCTTCAACCTTGTGGCCTCCTTCTCTATTACAAAATTATCCGTTGAGAGCTCTATAAGACTTCCCGTTTATCACCATATCTACATATATTAGCCTTTTTTCTGTTTTGTCCTTCTATGACATCACCTATATGCCTATGGCTCCAAGGAACTTTAGGGCTCCTATAATTGACGCCTCTCTAGTGTTCTCCTTTTGGGCACTCTCTTCCTCTTGCAATGAGCATAGAGCACTCAAAGCTTTTCAGTGTAGATATTAAGCAACTCTATGAGGTCCCTTACAAAGAAAGCAAGAGATAGGCTTTGTAGTACTACTTTGTGATCCGACCCCTTGATTCTTTGTGCTTTGGAAACTAGGGGTAATATTCTGAAAGTCAAGGCCCTTTTTCTCAAGTCCTGGTTCGCCATTAAATTTCTTATAGGAAGTTAGATCCCGACTTCGCCTCTTACTTCCACCAAGAAATTGATTAGTCAGTTCTCCTCCCCCAATAAAGAACCTACTCCATTTGTTCGAACGATTATCTGAACTTGGAGGAACTATGAATTTTCTCTTCGAGTTGTTTCCCGAGTAGTCATCCAGACTTTCCGTAGCAGTGATGGCTGTATGGTGGTCTTTGATTCTCCGCTGGTATAACTCATTCTTGGACTAAGGCTTCAACCCTTTCATAAAATTGAAAAATTTATTGGCTTCTGATATATCTTGTATGTCCAAAATGAGTGTTTGGAAGCTTCTCACATATTTCCAGATGTGCCCTATTTATTGTAGTTCGCTTAGCTTGCAACAAGTAGTATATGTCGCATTCGAGGCAAAATTGCATTTTGAGTTCCTTTTTGAATTCCTCCCAGGAGGAGATTGCGTTGTTGCCATTTCTCATTTCTTCTACTCGGCTCCCTACTAGAGCTTGGCATCTCTGGCTAGATACATCGGAGCCACCTTTAACTTGTTTTCATTCGTACTTATCTTAGTAGCTTCAAAATAAGAATTGAGATCAAACAGAAAGTTCTCCAATTCCCTCGAATCCCTGATGTCATCGTAAGTTTTTGGCTCAGGGTTCTTTATGTTCCTAGATTCGGGTGGATTAGTGCTAACATTTTCAACTACTTTCATCAACACGCTCACCTTAGTCCTTGTTTCCTCCAATTCATCACAAATTGAGGTGAATGCTTCTTAGACTTCTTTGGATAGGGATTCGACTCCATCTTCAAGAGTCTTGTGAGCACCAGATAGGGACTTAACTTCATCTTCAAGAATTTTGTGGGAACTAGCAAGTTGTTTCACCGCCTTTTCTAGGTTCCCCGATCTATCATCACCTATCCCTGCATCATCGACACCAATAAAATTCATACATTTGGTGGAATTTTTATGAACTAGCTTACTGATTACATCTGACTTGCCCATCAAGGTCTCAAGCAAATTTGAATTGGCCACCACCGCCAAAAAGAATTTTTGGTTAACCATCACGATTTTTCAAGCTTCAGATTGGGCTACCGCAGCCATAATCAAATTTATATCGGCCACTGATGTTTTTAAAGCCTCATTTTCTTTTTTAAGGGCTTCAATTCATTGAAAAATGAGTTCAAGATCTACTGCTCGATCACCCATTCGGGCCTTACTAACCTTGTCACTCTTAAGGGACTGTATCTTTTCCTCGAAAGCCTCAATTCGACTCATGGAAGTTTTTTCCATGTTTCCTTTTTTTTTATTTATAAAAGTCAGATCACTTCCGCTCTCATATCCAATGTCACGGGCCCACACACTTGGAACCGTGTGGCACTCGCTTGGGTCGCGTTCAAACAAGCCAGCCAAGAGTTATTCCGCTAATTCTATATATAAGGTGGGACATGGGTTAAATTCAAGCTAATGACCGAATAACCAATAGTATTTGCAAGCACGGTATGAGAGCATAATCAAGATAACACATAAATACAAAAAACGATCACATAAACATGACATCACATTAAAGAGGTACAACCGCATAAAGAAAGGCACATAAATAAGTAGAAATCAGGCTAGTATTTCATTAATATTCAATTGAGCATTATAAAGATGGTCAAGCCATTATAAAACGTTCGTGTGAGTAGGAAGGCAATCCACAAGGCGAACGGGCCTGTCAACTATTCGATCCGAGCAACTAGTCAAATTGGTAAGTAGTCACTCCCCCCTAAAGAGCTTAAGGGACATATTGAGACTTAACAAGAGGAGACATGGATATGTTCCAGCCATTACTCTCTTAAAATTATAAAAATATAATTATTTTTTAAAAGATTGTTTTATCGTTTCATTACAAGATTCTTCCTCCCATTACAAGATGCCCTCCTTTTACACCAAATGAAATCAAGCTAAAGTTAATTATACTAATATTTTATATATATAAGTATTTTGATTTTATTAAATGTTAAATATAATAAAATCAACACATTCTTCAGACTATTAAAAATTAAATGTTAATTAAGGAAAATAATTGGTCTATATTATGAATTGGATTTTTGTAAAATATCTGACATATAAAGGATTATATTCAAGAAATTTAAACATCTATACATATAAAAACACGAGATTATGTTGCTTGATTTTTTTTTAACTCTGAAAAAGAAAAAAAATGCATATATTTTGGTGCTTGACTGATGTGTATTTTATTTACTTAGCCCTGAACCCTGAATATGTATCTCATCGTATTATACTAATTATTTCAATAATATGCATCAATTTTAAGTAATTTTTGTTAAGACAGCAATAATAGGAGAATTGTTAATTCAATATTCAAACAGAAAGATAAGAGAAATGAAGAATAAATATAAGGCATGTGTTCCACACAGTATCTTTAAGACAAATTCGCCTCATACCATCGGTATTTAGGATTACTGACATTTGTCTTCCAGGATACAATAGATCTCAAGTAGTTATTGAACACATAATACCTACTTACAATGAATTGAGTATTTGTTACACTCTCTATCACTTGAGAATAAGAAGAAAAGGGAAGAAGAAGACTTTTTCAACAAGAATCAAACTCAACTCTCAAAACCTTCTTTCCAACACAAGCCAAAAACTCTTATTTATACTAGATGGAGAAGATATGAGATTAATTGTGATTAATCTCTTTTAAAGGCTGCCAATAATGTCTTTGTAACTCTCAAATAATGGTAAAATTAATATTTGAAACATCAAAAAAAGAAATTCCAAAAGACAAGAAGCTTAAAAGACTAATCTGAAATAGAATCCACATGGGCGTGTGGAATCCACACAAGAGTGTGGATTAGCCATGCACACACTGCAGCACAATGACACAGGCGTGCTAGACCCTTGACCGTGTAGATCAACACAGGAGTGTTGCTTAAATTTCCAGAAATAAAAAAAATATAAAAATTGGGCTTGGTTTGGATCATGAGATTTTGAATCGATATTCGTGTACACAGGTCGCGTATTGGCCCATCCCGAACCATGGATTTGCACCCCCCTGCACCTGAGCACGAGAGAGAGAGAGACTATTACATGCTACTTTCTTACACATACAAGAATGCATCTTAATATATAAATACAAGTCCAACTTTACATTTTTAGTGATATTGGACAAATAATTTCTACTTTCACTTTTCCTCTTTATATTTTCTTACCAATGAGCTTACTTTGAGTTTCAATTTCTATTCACACATTCTTCATTTTGAGCATATAAATACGTTAATTTATAGTTCTCATTTCAAGTAACACATATTCAGATTTTTCTCCAGAAACTGAGTTGTGGGATCCACCCAAATTACCCTTTCAAAATGACTCATAATCACAATTTTTCAACAATTTTGACGGCTTAAATAATCTAAGAGAGCTTGAATGTATCAAATGAACATTTCATATCATAATATATGTAAATAGGAATATGAGAGATAGATAAAATAACTGTATAATACTGACTATCTTTATTTTATATATAACTCTTAATAATGAATAAATTAGTAATTTGATAGAATTTGATATAAATATATATTCTTGTACATCACTATAAATAAAATATTATAATAAAATGAAACAAATTAATAAAAAATTATATAAAAATTAAATTGTAATAAATAATGAATCTAATATCTAATAATCACGTGATAAAAAACTAGTAGGATTTAAATGCAAATTAGATTGCCACGGGAAAGAAGAAGAATTAGGGGAAATAGGAAGGAAGCGAGTCACGTGGAGAGCACGCCCTCATTGTTTTGTATTATAACACGTGATTTGGGATCCAACTTGTAAGGATGTATTGCGTCATGTTCCTATTACGTTTCAGGTTTTACTGTACGATTCTAATTTGGATGCTTGTGCTGTGCTTCTAATTCTATTGCGTTTGGAAAAAAAATAAAAATAAATTTAACTAATTTTTATTTTTTTTAAAATTAATTAAAAATACCAGCCAATTAATTCTATTTTTACATCCAACAACAATTCTAAATGTTATTTAAATATATTTTTTAAAAAATTACATACGGGGGCTAAATAAGTTGGTTTTTTAGGTCAAACAGAGACGAATTAACCGCATTCGAAATTTGAGTATCTTATCCATAAAAATCCTAAATAAAGCCAATGAAAACACACCAACTAGGCTTGAAAGTGACGTGACAATCCCATTACAAAAATGCCATCTCTTAATAAGTTATATTTTTAAACGAAAAATTTTGAATTATGTCGGATTTATTATTTGATTACTTTAAAAATATATTAAAATTTTTTATTTTAAAATTTTTTTATTTATTATTATTTTTGAATAATTTGATTTATCATATTTTAGGTGGAATATTCTAAAATTTATAAATTTTAATAAATAATGAATTGTTATCATAATTTTTTATTTAAAAATCGTTCCTAATAAATTAATTATATTACAAACTATCTTTATTATAAAAAATAAAACTAAATTTTCTGTTAATTTTAACTAATTGCTTTGTCTTTATTATTATTATTAATAAAAAAATATTTAACGTATAATAACTTTATTTTTTAACTCTTTAAATAATCAATTTTATTTTTAAATTTTTTAAATATATAATAAAATTAATTGCATATATTTAATTAATAGTAAATTATTAATATTTAATAAAATTAATAATTAATAATTAAATCCAATAATTATAGTAGTTGAACTAAATATAAAAATTATTATATCATTCTACTATCTATTTTATAATTCATAAATTTAAAATTTATAAATTTTAAAAATTTCCAATCTAAAGGCAAAAAGAGAAAAGCTCAAAGTCCATAGGCACAGTAGGGAATCTGAAATTCTTAATCTTTTAACGGGTACTTTTGCTGATTGCTTCAGTATTTGATTGAAGACAGAGGCTAATTGTACAACTCATTTATAGGTTCTTTACTTTACAACCTAAATAATGATTTCCACCTTTTTCTTTTCTTATTATTCATTAATTATTTTCAAAGTATTTTTTTCCATTCGGGTGAATTATATCTAATTCATTATTCGTAGCAGAAAATTTTTAAAATTTTAATTTTATAATATAAAAATATTTATAGTTAATATTTATTAAATTATTTAACGGATATGAAATTTTTATATCAATAAAAAAGTCCCGCTTGTATAAAATGTATCATACAAAATTTTTTTTACATTTTTTGTTACTTTTCCACATATTCTCTTATTTTTCTTCAAACCAAATATAATTAAACATTCAATTAAATAGTGAAAATATTTTATGGAATTCATTTGGTACATATAACATTTATATGTGAAAATTTTTTACTGATGTAAAAAGTTCACGTTAGTATTCCATTAAATGTTTTAATAAATTTAGACGATAAATATTTTTATATTGCAAAATTAAAGTTTAAAGTGTTTTCAGTTATAAATAATACTTTAGATACTGAATTGTTAAGAGTTAAATAATTTTAATACCTTCGGTGTAATTCACCGTCTTCCTTTCAAACACCTAATTTTTATTTTTTAGCTAATTTTACTTTTCTTGCCATTTTTTTTATTTCCACCGTTCTATTATTATCTTTCGGTTAAATTTTTTTTATGTAGATTAATATTATAATTATATGCATAAAATGACTATTTATGTATTTTTAATTATTGTTTAATTAACTTAATTAGTAAAAAAATATAAATTTGTATTTAATTAATTTAATTACCAAAGTAAATTTTAATTTCCAGAGATAATATGTAAATTTGTATTTAATTAACTTAATTAAGTTATTTATTTTGGTAAATTAGTAATTTTTAGTTGAGAGATTGACTGAATATAGAATGAATCTTAGATAAACTCCCGTGAACTTTGGATAATTTCAACTTTCACTAATTTTATAGTAGACATTGAATAGATATCTAGTAAATTTTGGAAAAACTTCTGAAACACCTTTAGTAAATTTTGGATAACTTTAATTTTTATTAATTTTTTTTTTATAAACTTCAGGTAAAACTTGAGTAAATTTTAAATAAATTTTGGATAAACCTAATATAATTTTAATTTTTATTAAAATTTTTATAAATTTTCAGTAAATATCATATAAATATTAATTTTCTATATTTTTATAATACTTTTAGATTTTTTGAGCATATTTAAAAAAAAAACTTTAGCGTTAAAACTTTAAAATACAGTATTTTTATATATATTTTGGCTTTTTTTTTTAAAAAAAAAAATCCCCAACTTCTTTTGGTAATAAAATTTTGTTATGGCCTGTGAAAAAGCTGCCACAGCCCATGGTTGAGCCACTTGGATACAAATCTAGTCTCTTTTTTTTTACAACGAAAATATCTTCATTCATTCGAACAAAACCATATAGATAAAAATAAATATAAATTCACCAATAATTATAGAGAATAAAACAGTAAAAAAATTTATAATATCTAACATTATAAATCAGTTCAAAATTTATAAATTTAATAATGCTATAATAATTAGAATATTTATAATTTTAGTTCTGCAATATATCGATAACCATAATCTGATTTGATATCTCTGTTGGATTGAATATGTCTTGTTTGTCTGAATCGTCTACAGACAAAAGTATCGTAACAAGATGACGAAAATAAAATATCGTAATAAGACGATAAAACCAAACGCCGCAACAAGTCGATGAAGTCATAAAAAACAAAACAAATAAAAAAAATATAAATCTATGTGAAATAACTACTTATTTTAAAAATAAATAAGTAAAAAAAATATAAACAGGTGATTTTGGGTCAATAATAACAAAAAAAAAACACATTTTCCTTTCTTAAGGGAGACTATTGCTAGAAAAAGAAGGAAGAAAAAATTGAGAGAAAGAGGAGACTATGGTTTTTTTTTTATCTTAATAATATATAAATCTAATTTACTTTTAAAAGAAGATATATACCACAACAAATTTTCAGCAATATTTTTATTCTAAGTTAATGAGATATACATATGGTGGGATTATGTCAGTCTGGTTTGGTTCATGTGTAAACGTCGTAGTTTCATCCTCTGAATTGGCAAAAGAGTTTCTTAAAGATAGATGAACAATTGAATGCCCACAGCTACAGAAACAAACCAACTCATATCATGATTCAAAATGGAAAAAAATGACCTGATTATGTCAAGGTAAAGAAAGTTTGTGCTCTTGAAGCTCTTAGACCCATTAGAGAAGATGAAGCAAGGACCATGATTGAATCCATTTTCAAACAGTACTACTGATAGTTAGACCACATTGGCTTGGCGACATTAAATATCATCACAAGATTGGTTTTTGGCAAGAAATTGAGCTAAAGGTTTGGAGTTTAATGCTGTAACAGAGGAAGAGTTGAAGCATGGAGCATCACTGATTGATCATATTTGGCGGCTGGATTATCGTGCTCCTGATATTTAAAAAAAAAATATAATACACTAGTAAAAAAGATATTCTTTTCTGCTCAAAAAAAAATATTAATCCAGCAAATCTTTTCAGAAGAATATTAATATAACATATCAAAATTTTAGAAAATAAATAATATAATTTTTAAATCTCAAAAAAATTATTAATATATTATATTAGAAAAAATCATATATTTTTCAAATTTCAAAACTACTAGTATATTACATTAAGTAATTTTTCCTATATTTTACATTTATACTTTTTACAGAATTTTGATTTTTTTTCTTTTAAATAACAATACTAAAATATCATATTTATCATTAAGGTTAATTATCCTATCCAATTTAAAATCTATCAAATATTGTTTAAACTTTTTTTTGAGGAAGGATAAAGAAAGGTGATGCGAATGCTAAAGGCCATAATAACATAATCATCTAGAAACCTGCGCGTATCAGGGAAGAAACCACAGAAACAACCTACAAAGAAATTAAATAAATAAAAGGAAAGGCCTTGACTGAAAAGAAAATAAGTCAAGAAAACCACTGACTGAACATGGAACCAGTCAGTTACCTACCAAGTATAGAAAGCTATCACATTAAGGTTAAGATAATTATAATCCTCCCTATCACCTGTTGATACTCCGCAACCCTTCCAGACCACTCTACACAAGCAGTTACCCAAAAGGGATAACTGACGTAAACAAACACATAAAGAAAGTATTCAATTGTCTGCGTCACCTTCTTCTTCTTCTTCTTCTTCGTCATCATCTTCCTGCTCATCCTCTTCAGAATCGTCACCATCCTTGTCCTGCAACCAGCAGAACTATGAACATAAGAAAACAAGAAAGCATGATTTTTACCTTCTGCTAGCCCCAACAAATTTCAACAATGTTCACATCACTAATACTAAGATGTGCAATAAGGCAGGCAGCACCCAATTTCATCAACCTCAACTAGAAAACGGGTAAGCAACTGGAATAACTTACAACATCAATTAAGCACACATATTGACAGTAATAAATATCAACATTATAACAAATTTCCGTCTACTTTCCATTAGCACAATTCTAATAATAAGTTTTGATAGCTGATCTGGGAAGCAAAACGATGCAGCAGTAAAACATCCCCTAAAATTTTGTAATCAACCGATGCTACCTATTGTCAGGAAGAATAATGACATTCTACACGCATACACTCCAAGTACCAGAATTAGAATCAAATGCCACAATACAGCTAGAACCCTCAATCTTTTGCATCCTCAGTTTCAATCGTTTTACTTAATGCGGAAGATGTCTAACCCATATCTCTTCAAATACAACTCTGAAGCTTCCAGAAACTTCACCAAAACTAAGGTATTGAGTAAATGAAAAATAATGCCACAGGAATTTTTACAACAAATATTGAAAAACATCCATAATGACACTAAATAGCAAACATGATTGGAGGCAACCTGATCAAAATCTCAACTAATCATCCCCAAGTATGCCGCAGTCCTAATATTAACTCAAATGTTCACTAAATAACAGAGCTTTCCTTCAGCTAAACACCCCATGCAAATCAGGTGTATTGATACAACATAAGATATTAAGATCAAAAACTTCCATTACCACTCCCAAGCAAAAATTTAACTTTATTCTTCCACAAATTCCTCACAGAAGAAAGAGAAGTTGACTAAGGAAGAATTGCATGAGCCTTATCTCTAATTAGATTCATTTGCCTAACAGAATCAACATTCCAAACATGTGCCTGCACCAAGTCTACCGAGAAATTAACAAAATCCACTACCCAGTAGGCACAACAGAACTTCACCATCCTGCTCTTCAAGTACAATAAATCATTGGTCATTGAACTTCGCAGAAAAATCCAACAGTGTTAACTCAAGGTGAACTCAACTTCCATTTTGGTTCAATAAGGCCAACATTGCCAGATTTGGTAGGATTTTTCAGACATTTGACATCATAACCAAGTATAATTTTTCTAATCTAGTTCTATAGCACATGCAATATGGCTTCTTACTCAGTCAACACATAAAAAGCTTTGCTAGTCTATACAATAATATAAGCAATATATAACAAGACAAAATTAAGCAATTCTGTCAACAATAAATGATGTTTAGTGATCTTGTTATCATGTAGCCAACTATCTATGAAACACAGAAAGCAATGACAAACTAGAAATCAAATACATTGCACTACACTCATCTCATCCGGTAAAAATCAGTAAGAAAGGATCCAACTATGGATGGAAGGGAAAAAAATATAGGCATGTAGTGTTGTGTGTGTGGGCTCATGCTTGTGCAATGCACTAACCTCTTCAACTTCATCACCCTCATATTCCTCTTCATCAGGATCCTGCATCGGAGGAAAAAGAAAATATGCATTGATCACGAGTTACTTTAACTTGATGGGAAAAAGGGGACAGAAAGCATGGTAGGAAGAAAATTACATTGTTGAAATAAGCAAGAGGATTGGGCCATAAATCTTCTTTGATGATGTCTGCAATCTGCAGAATTTCAAGTGAGTTTCATACAGATTCAGTAATGAAGAATACTAAAAAGAAAACATTTTTAATGCCTCCAGCACCAGATCTAAATACAATATTTCCAGACAGATATGACATACTTCATCCTGCATATCTTCCATCACATCTTTGTTCTCAATACTACTGAACCAGCTGAAGAAGCTGCAATCAAGGAAATTATAGGTTAGCACAAAGACAAAAAAATATCCATACAACTCAATACCAAACACCATTCAATGTCATGTAAGGTAATATTAAAAATTCACAAGGTGAAGACGCTGGTTCAACGAAAATTTTAGGTCAGAGCAAAGAAAAACATGTCTTAATATCTGAATATGAAACACTATTTGATCACATGTTACACGATATTAAAAATTCATAGATGAAGAAGCTAGTTTAAGGAAAATTTGAGGTCAGGATAAAGACAAAAATGCATATGCAATTCAATAAACACTATTTTATGTCATATTAGGTAATATTAAAATCCAAAAGGTGGGAAGGAAGTATGCCAACAGATACAAAGCTTATTCATAAAATACAAAATAGAGAATGACTATAAGAGAGTAGGCAAAAAAGAAACTTAAAAAATAGTGCTTCAATAAATTCCAAATTTTAAGAAATGTGACATGTATGCTTCCATTTCACTTTAAATTGGGAAACAAGGAGGAAGAGACCTGATAGAGCAACAGACATAGGAATATCACGCACACGCACAGTTGCACACACACACACATAACTTTCAATGATGTCTTATACGCCAGTTTCCAATGAAGAATTCAATTCCTTGCAGGCTTATTAGCCATAAATAATGGGTGAAATCACATATGCTTGCATTTCACTTCAAATCAGGAAAAAGGAGGAAAGGACTGCACAGAGCAACAAGCATAGGAATAACATTGCACGCACACACGCACACACATCTTCAAATATATGTCATATGTCAGTTTCAATTGAAGAATCCCTCATCAAGCACCTTGAATAAGGGGTGATTAACCACCAGACTATCAGAATTAGCTAAGGGAAAAATATGCATATCATTGAAAAGAAAAAAGAAGAAAAGTACCAGTGCAATAAACAACAGAAATATAATAAAATTCTCAAAGAATATGCATTTCATGTCCACAAAGTTGATGCAAAATTCTAAAAGACTATACATTTCACGTTTATAAGTTGAGCTTGATATACAAGCCCCAACCCACCCCCTCCCCCCACTTCTCCCTTCGTAATTTTTCAGAATGACATTTTTTCTGACAAAAAGAAAAACTTACTATATATAATCTAGTTTTACAATTTTTTTTTTCAAAAAGAAAGTTCAAGAGAACCAACCTCTCATCATTTATTGGCCTTTTGTTACCTTTCTTCTCATGAGCAACTCCATTAGGTATGTCCTTCACATGTTACAAATGAAATTAAATAGAAGATCCCAAACAAATTAAACAATTTAGAAGTGCCAAGTGTACAAAGGCATATAACACTTACCATGCCCTGTTTCCACTTGATCGGTGTAGCAGCAATTTCTGTTGTTCCTTCATCAAGGAAGGTAAAAGTCTTTGTAAGCTTTGTATCCTCAAAATAAGGATTGGGTCGAAAGTTCTGAAATGGGAAAAAAAAGAGCATCAGAAAACAGGAGTTTTCCTCTCCCCCCTCCCCCTCTCAAGACCGAGGAAAATGGGAAGAAGGTAAAAATCATTAGTTCATGAAACAAGGAAAACACAGAATACGCAAGAAAGACTTACAAATGTTATTGAGTAACCTGATTTCACATCTTTAAAGTCCTCCACTTCCAGGGAGCTAAAGTATTTGAATATCTATAAGAAAAAAGGACAACAGTGAGATAGAATCAAAATAATTAAGCTGTCAGCTTAAACAATTTAAATGAGTAATGGCAGCAGATTAAATCAGTTTTCCAATTTATCCAAGTTAAAGAAAGTGCTGAGGGGAAGATATATTTGCCGAAGTTCAATAAAACCCAAACCTTATGATCCTCCTCGTTTAGCAACGAATTAAGAGCAGGATGGCTCAAAAACTGCCAAAAAAAGGAAAAAGGAAAAATCAATTTAATAAACAAATTTGCTAATATGTTACATCCATGAGACTGAATATTGTGCTAAATAAACAGCTGAAAATGAGTGACTAACAGCAGTTAACCAAAAGTCAGGAATGGCTCTAATGATCTCATTTCGCTTATCATAGACTGGTTTGCGTATCTCATTATACTTCTGCTCTACTTCCAAGACCTTATCACTTGCCTCCTCATTGATCTGGAAACTCACATAAATAACATAATCAGTTCTTGTAAGCAACAAAATTCATCCTGCAGACGTGTGCATACATGTGTTTTATATAAAATGCAAGAAAAGTAAGCTAATTGATTCAGAAAACATGAAAGTTGTTGCATGATTGTGGTGACACAAGTAAATCCTGTGCTCTGTCTAAATAAAGCTCAAGAACAGATGTTGCAAATAGAGCTTAAAGGCTGAGAAAAAATAAAGGAAAAGGAAAACAGGGAAAGAAGCAAAAGTAGAGAAGCAATATTCTTTTTAAAAGCAATGAATTTGTATAAAAAACTAAGCCAGGTAAGATGATACTGATCAGGGCATATCCCCTTAAATTACCAGAAAGTTCAATAGCAACTCAAAGAATGGCGATTCATAATCAAGCAATATTCATAAATTCTAATCAGCATATGCTACAAGTAGGGATTCAGCGTGGAAAAAGAGAAGGGATAAAATTGGAGCAATAACCAACACCAGAGACTAACCTAACCAACTTGCAACGATAATTAACAACTAATATATTCCAATTCTTCACCAAAGAAAAAAGCTTTTGTCACCATAACCATCTAAATTACTGCATGGAAGTATAGTTTCAGGACTAGAATAATTAACTAAATATCAACAGCTTTCACATTTTAAATTCAAGAAAACTTCCACTGAACTGTCCTCTTGCCCAGCTACTTTTGTTGAATTCAGCTTTCGCTTCTCACAAGCACCAAAAGGAGGACGAAAAACAAGTAGCTTTGCACATCAAATCCATAGATACGTAAGCAAAATATACCTTTTCGAGTTCGTCTTGAATCTCTTGCAGCTTCTCGATAGAAAGGACGAGCGCTTCATCGATTTGGTTGTTCTCCTCCTCGCCTTTCTCAGAAACCTTCATCTTTTTCCCCTTGTCTGCACCCATTTTCACTTTCTCGTTCCAACAGCAACCCTAACCCTAACCCTAAAAATTGGTTCACTTGCTTTCTTGAGGATTGGCTTAAACCCTATTACGGGTGCTCTCCTCTCCTTTATGTGGTGAAGTGAGAGAGAGAGCGTATGTCAGCGTGGCAACAAATGGGTTAGGGTTTTGGGAGTTTATATCTTGTGTATCTAAACGTTATGAGGGTTTTATGTAAATCTAATCATTAGCAGAAAAGTTGAGGTGTATAAGGGTGTTTTAGAATTTTAAAGATGCAAATTAGGGGTAGCTTCGAGATTTCATCGTTGGATTTTCTGTTTGGAGTCTTAGCTGATCTCTTTCCCCACAATTGTCGGGTTAGATATTTTTTGTTTTGGGGCTGAGCCGGCAGTTAGTAGAGAATTAGGGAAGGAAATTATTATTATTATTATTATTATGGTTTTTTTAAAGATAGAAATACTATTTACTTATAAAATAAAAATTGAAACAATTTTCTGTTACAAATAATTTTTGATGTATAGAATTGTTACAACCACTAGTGTAACTTATTATTATTATTCTTAGACTATTTCTACACTGTATCAGTATACTAATACATCTGCATATCAACTGTTGGATAAGCAAACACTTCATTTGAGTCATTCATTGATTTACAATCATAATCATTTAATGAATATCTTATAATCGGAACCATTCATTATTCCTTGTGTATCAGTATAACAGGTATATGAGCCTTCTCATTATTACATTTTCATTTACATCAATTTCCTAAATAATCGCTATAATTTTAGGCTTCCAATTATAGCACAAGCTCTTCAAAGAGACCAGGAAGGCTTCTTAACAGTTATTCAACAAAAAATAATGCAATGCCATGTGATATGGTTATTGCATGAGAAAAAAAAAAGGTAAATAGACATAAGGAAAAACCTCAAAAATTTTTTACAGACTGCAACTGAATACAGGGGAGCAACCTAGACTCCACCTGGGTGGGTCTGAGACTGAAGATAAGTGCAAACAACTATGTGATTAAAGAAAGAGAAGAAGATCAAAAAAATTTGCGGAAATTATAACTGTAATCCCATACTTTGGAAGTAAAAATCACCTATCCATATATTATATCAACCTCAAAAGAACATGAAGTAATCACAGTAAATACTGAAGCAGCAGTTTGCTCCTCTGTGCTGAAATTGACCCTGCTGGGTCTGCATAAGTCGAGGTATAGCATTTCCTGAAAGAATCGCATTGCAGTTTCAGCTGCAGTGTCTTTCCTCTTCACCGAGAAAATGTGCTATTCTGTTCTCCAGCAACCCAGTATTGTTTGACAGCAAACACCACCTTTTCTGAGACAAGTGGACCATCCTCGTGATCCACCATTTTCGTATTCCATCTCATTCCTCCAACAATCCTCTTCACTTTGATCAGCACATCCACCTGATCACGAAATATGACTGCTCCTTCAGGCCTTAAAATACGATCCATTTCCAGAAGAATGTCTTCCATATTACACCTGCATTGGAACATAGAAATGTAACAAACTCATCAAATAATTCTAGCTGCATGTTCACATGCAACCATCTATTCATAAACATAGGAAATGCTGAATCCAAGTAAATCTGAACTCAGAACCAATAAGTGATCCGTTTGAAAAACCTAGACCATGCCCTTTGAATGGCATGTCACAGAATATTCCAATATATACTGGTAATCGGGTGTACACTTCATGTGAAAGTGGAATACCAAGTTTCGTGTAATTCAGTTAGGGGTTAGTGCAACTGGTCGTTTTTTCCTTCTTTCTATGAGGTCAACTTACTGTATCACAAAGCCTATGCTACTGGAAAAGCATAAGAAGTCACATTCAAAAAGACTTACTTATCTTTATACAAGCTGAAAACCCCATTTGCATGGATAAGGTCATATGTCCTAGGGTAAGTAGAGAAGGCCTCACACCTGATAAATATATGGAAAAAGATCATGAAACAAATAATAGCATTAGAGAATAACAGAAGAGATCTATCAAAACTACATAACTCCAATTTAAACAACCTCCTCAATCATGAAGTTGTTACAAAAACCTGTAAAGAGACAATGCATTACCTTCTTATAATGTGAACTACTGTCATAATGGCAATTTTTAAATTACAACAAAATCCATAAGAAGACAACAGGTATCGAACCTTACTCAAGCCAGCTTGATCCAAACTATACCAATTTAACAGGTCATATACTTCAATAAAGGTGGTTGTTCTCAAGGAAACATTTCTTACAATGATAGAACAAATAATGCTCTTAAAAGCTAACAATTGTCTAGATTGATTTACCTCATTTTGTGAAATTTAGTTTCTTTCTCATCTAGAGCAATAGCAAAGTAATAGATTCTATCTAGCAACTCATTAAATCGTTTACTATAAATATTAACGACAATTTTTTCCCTTGCTCTTTCCTTATTAATGATAATATTATTTCACTCGTTTTCCTTTCCCTTCCTTCAGTAGTATCATAGAACAAGAATAACAAAATGGATGGCTTGATTATTGTCACAGTGCATATAAGTATTGGCTGTGTTCTTATTGGCCTTCCTTATTGCCATATCAGTTTACTTTCAATGACTAATGCCAAGCATAAGTCCAGCAAAATATCAGCTAAAAAATAAAAATCAAAGAGCAGAGAGGGATCTTACAGAACTTACCAATCATGATATATTCCGATCAACCCGCGTTCATATATAACACCCAGAGTATCCCTTTCAGCTATTGTAGGCATAACATTCATAACCCACAATTTTGGAGATTCAATGGCTGCAGCAAAACCTCCCATACCAGCATTCATATCCATGATATTGCGGTACCTGCCTGAGTCAAGGATTTTGTTTATCCTCTTATAGGCATTCACATGCTTCTTCCACAGACGATTGTAATCATGGAATGTTTCAGCAGACACTCCAGAAACAGATCCACTGGATATTCTAAAAGGAACAGCATTAAGTCTTCCCTGAAATGGCTGCCACTGTGCACCAGCAACTTCATTTGGCCCATGGGTTTCAAGATATGGGGTTACGCATGCTTCCATCTTCTCATACCTACACATGATCAAAGGGTCCTGTCAAACGCGGTATCAAGTTATACATTACTATAACAACAATGTTTTCTAAAATACCCCTCTTGCTTTACAGCTAAATTTACAAGCCCAAAAAACCTAAAAGATAGGTTGAAGGAGAGAAAGACTCATGAAACAGTGTCATCTGCAAGATTCCAAGCTGCTCTTACTGAAAGTAATGGGCAAAAACTCAAGTGGGAAAAAAAGGGAAAAACAAAGAAATTTTTGATTTCAAGATTAGTAGGCATGTTTATAATAGAATTTGAAAAACTCAAAAGAACTGATTAGTTTAGTCAGTAGATGTTCAACTATAAGCTAAAAGCATGGAAAAATGCAACGCATGCCATACCACACATCATCCGGGTTTGTGGATTGGCACATTGTAGGTTTTGGTTCTTGCTGATGACAAAATTCATTATTTATTCGTTTCTGCCATATGGCTATTTCACCTATCTCATGTTTCTTTTCCCAGCAAAGCAGTTTGGCAATATCTTCAATCTTCTTCTCTTCCTCTTCAAGTTCATCTTTAGGACGCTGCCATGCCTGGTAATTATTCCTCCAGTTAATGGGAGGACCAGAAAGCACCCAATAACCACCAGGCCTTAGAACACGATCAACTTCCATCATATACGTTCCATCTGAAGAAAATATCAACCACGATGTTATTAATCAGTCTCATTAACTAAATTCAGCATAAAAATATTCAACAGGAAGCAAATGGACCAAATTAATCCTAAAGACCATTGACTTCAGTGAAGAAGTTGAAAGCTGTTCATCACAAATTTGTTTGCTAAAATCATATATAGCACTGGAAATATAATGTTACGTTGACATTTCCAAAATAAACTGAAATGAAAGAAGTTCACATTTTTTCAGGCATCATTAATGGAGGTGACATAGAGATCCTCTGGATTGCACTCAATCAGCACATATAAGGTATGGTATATCTACATAGTGAACCAACACTAATATCTTTTCTGTACTTGAACTTATGCATAATTATACAATCAATAAAAGTTGAAGTAACCATCCTAACCATTAGAACCCCATGGAATAAGGCAACGAGAGCAATGAGCCATGTCGAAGGATCTAGAAGGATATGGCAGCTTGATAGTTCCGAGAACACCAATAACAGCAGGAACACCTCTTTCCAATGCAAACTGAACTTGTGCTTCATGAGAGTCTCTAGGAGCAAATGACATGGTTATAACATTCTTTTTGAAGAGGTATGCACCCAAACTGGCAACCTAAGCGTCAAACACATTAAAATGAGTACAAAGAAAAAAATCAGATATATATTCCCCATAGACCGTTTATCAAGCCTAAATATCTTGAGCCAAATCAAGAGCAATACTTTTTTGGTAGCGTAAACACAATGCAATAAAGAACAACAGAGAACCTTAAAGAAATGCAAACAAATACTTACACCACATCCAGTATCTAATACAGTTCTGACCAGCCCATTGTCCATGGGGATCACAGATGCAAGTTGATTGATATATGCATCTGCTCCATGAGGAAACTGTGTTCCTCCACCAGGAAATCTAAATACATTACCCTCATATTGAATCCAATTCTGAACAGCCTTCTCAACCGTCAAGCTCTTGTAAGGGGCATTCACAAATGGCACGAAGTCACGACTCTTAGGCCATGGAAACGGGGTTGCGTATCTTTTTGGTGCTGGAATAAGGCAACGCAGCTTTTCTTCTTCAGGAGGACAATGCCGTTCCCTATAGATCATATTATCTCGGGGAAATGTCATAGCCCTCATTTGATCTTGGCATGGCGTGAAGTCAATATACTTGTCTTCGCAAGGCTTAAATTCCTTCACTTCTGCTCCAGAAGCATCGATAATTCCAGCATCACCACTTGTTTGGTAATTCAAATTGTTGAGAATGCTACAATGTGTCTGTTTGGTGATCTCCAAAGCTATGCTGTCCCCCTTCCCGAAGCCACTTCGCTGCCATGCACCCAATATGTAGAAGAAACAGCACAAACCAACTATAACAAAAATCGAAACAGAACTCCTAGTTCTATTGTCTCCAGAATTCCCTTTGGTCGCCATGCTGCAATCTGAAACGCATAAACAATAGAAAGAGATGTCTAAATTTAATGCCATCAGTAGAATCATTCAAAGTAACAGAACTCACAATGTTTACCTATATTTGCCAGCAAAAAAAAAAAAAAGAACATTTAAAATTTAGGAATAAAAAAGCTCTTATCTCCAACAAATATAGAAAGGTCAAATCTTTCTATTGATCTTAATAATTTTCCAATTATGAATCATTCAACCTTGATAAGGTTGACCAGGTGCAATCAAGTCAAGAAGATATGTTGATTAATTCATTTCGTTTATCATAATGAACCTAACTCAGCCATCTTAGCTTAATGAAGGCAAGTCAAACTGAAAACCCAAAATAGAAAATATAATCACTATCAATTTTCCGAGGCAGAAAAGGTCAAATCGATGGAAGAAAATTAAAATTCGAATTAATTTAACGATTATGATTAGCAGAAAGAAAATTCAAATTGAAGAAACGCGATCAAAATTGAATGATGAGAAAGGAAGAAAGTCTTACAGGCGAAGAAATCGAGGGAGTTGAGGAGCGAGCAGTCAGATAAAAATCATTACAGGAATAACAGAAGTGAGAAAAACAGATAAAAAAGAAAGAGTTGATGATTAAGAGTGAGGATGAAGGAGATGGAACTGAAAATGGAACAGAAGCGGTGGAAGAAGAAGGAACAGAGCGGGCGGGAAGAGAGGGAAGTTGTTAAAGAGGTCCGATGTGTTGAGTTTTACAACTTTTATCAGATTGTGTTGTGCCCATTCACAACCCGCCACATCGCATTCAGTTCGTCTTTTCCTAGGAAATGTTTTTTTTTTTTTTTTGACTAAATCATTGTTAATATTTGAAAATGATAATATTAATGACAATTGTTGAGAGGTTTTGAATCCCTATGTTGTACAGTAAGTGGATCCCACCTAATCCAACGACCAGTACTAATTCGTATTCCACATGAAATTTTACTAAAAAATATTTTCCAAATGACAAATATTTAAATATTTATTTCCAAAAAAAAAAAGACAAATATTTAAATATTTGTGTTTTCTTTTAATTATTTTTATGCTGATGTTAATTAAGTTTTGTTGGATTGCATTCGTTCACGTATACAATGTTTGGTAAAAAAAATTGTAAAAATGACAAATACAAATATTTAACTAAATTAATATAACAATTTATGCACTTGTAGCATATATACATAATTTCTGAGATAAGTACAAATTAATATAAAACAAAAACTAAATAAAACTATTCGAAGAGACATATAATATATTGTCTTTTTTCTTCATATATTTACACCTATAATAAGTAATAATTTTTAAAAAAATTTTTAAATTTGCAAGTAGTGATAAAATTTTTCGAAATATATATATATATATATATTGTCAAGTGGCTAGGTTGTTTTATAGAAAGTTAATTACTATTAGTATCATCATTTTGTAAATATTTTCATTGTAATATCTTATTATAAGCTTATTAACTTCTTCGTGGATTGGACATAATCTAATTTTTATTAGTTTATTTAAAGGATAATTGCCAAAAATAATCTATAAATTTTTAAGGTTATATCAAAATTAAATTATATCTTTTATTTTCTCATTTAAATACATAAACTAATTATTTTTAATTTATATGAATTAATTTATGTAATTACATCTAATAATAAATCATAATATATATATATATATAAGTAGGAATAGAGGGAAGAGACATATAAAATGACTATATCTGCTATCTCTATTTTATATATAACTTTTAATAATATACAAATTAGTAATTTTCATATGAATTATATTATGAATAAAATATTATAAAATTATATAATTATAGCATACATATGGATGATAATGGATACATATTTCGCTAGTACCCCTACCTATCTGTATCTGTTAAAATCCTAATGGATAGTTCCATTAGGGTTTTGGGATAAATTTGGATAATAATTTTTAAATCCATAATAGGTTTGGGTAGGGTAGGATATATATAGAGACCCTTAGGTACTCGCTATCCGATTATATATATATAATTTATTCTAATAAAATTTAATAAATATAATAATATAATAAATTATTTTTTATGTATTTCTAAAAATTGATGAATTACAAATGTAATGAGACTTTGAGATTGAAATATAATTTTTTTATTATAATGGATAATATATAGTTTTATTACTTTAATATTATTTTTGAATAATTTGATGAATTATTTTAATTAAAATATTTTGAATTAAATTTTACATTTTATTTTATCTATTTTATTTGATTTTGTAATAATTTATAATTGATTGTTTTTATTTTTTAAAAAATTTTAATTATTCAATTAGTTTGAATTTTGTTTTAATTTAAAATTTTGAGTAATAAACAGGTAATTAAACTTGTTAGAGTATTAAACGGGTATTGTTAATTGGATTCGAGATAGATATGAATATTAACATTAAATTTTTAAACAGATTTTGGACGGATTCAAATAGTAGCATATATAATTGTATTCGGATATGACAATTTTTGTAAGTACTCTATCCATTGCCATTGCTAACCATACATATAAGAAAATGGAAGTAAAATTTAATTAAGACGAGTCAAACATCTAATAATTAGTGTGTTAATGAAAAATTAGTGTTTCTAAATGAGTCAGAAGGGGGAAAAAAAGAGAATTTAACGAATGTCCTTAGTTTCAAATTTAACAAATAAAATTTGGTGGGAAAATATGGCAAGTAATTTTGTGGAGTGTGGGATTTGAACCCAGGCCCTTTCGGACCAGAACCTTAACCTGGCTCCTTAGACCAACTCAGCAAACTCCACCATGTCGATTGAATGGACTTAAATTTTTACAATTGAATAGTTGAATGAGTTCTTAAGCGACAGACCTCAAATGTATACCAAGTCTCAGGTCATTGAGCTTATATGGCTCCAAATCTGAAATCTGAATAATTGGTTCGTCATGGATAGGCATGTACAAGTCATTACTCGTTGACACTGAATAAGGCTGAGGAATATGATGAGAGTTCACCATTGAGGAAATCAGTGCTCCGTAGAACTCAGTCTGGATTTGTTACCAAAACAACCTGAAGCATTACCATGGAAAACAAAAGGAACCAAAAGTTTTGCATATGTATAATGGTTCTGAAATAATGATTGACTGAACTTCATCTTTTTCGTGACATGATTTCACTCATACAACTTATAATCAGATTGCTTTTCGACATTTTATCAGACAATTTTTGGTAGATGAAACAGAAGGATAATTCAACAATGCTAGAACAAAATCATTTGGTAAGAGTTATCTCTTCCTGCCTGCCTAATGGCAATACTCAGATCTTATCAAGCAGGTAACTTTTTTACAAAGAAACAAAAGCTAGACTTTTGACTTCAATGCTAATTTAGAGAGACTCGCTGTCATCTTCCATGCGCATACCCGTTTAGTTATGGACCTTGCCAAGGCTGCAGAAATTGGGAGCTGTTTCAAACTAGCTTTCAACCATATTTCAATTCATTTTTATCATGCTGCACCCGTCCAGTGACATCTAAGCATAAACCATTTGGAAGTCCCTTGTTCAACTGTTTGCTTTTAACAGGCTTTTTACTAGGGCCAGGATCCATAAAGATTGGTTGTATTCTAAGAGTTGGGTTTGGTTTGATTCGGTTCAATTCTCTTTCACTTTCAGCCGGCAGCCGTAATATTCTATTTTCTGACTCTAGTTCTGAAAGTTCGTCTTGATTCACTAAGACCTGGCAAACATACGTATACTGTAAGATTCAACAAGGAATATGCCTATAAAATAAAGAGGGCAATCTATAATTGTCTACATAATATGTAAAATCTATGTGGCAAATATCAACATGGATGCAGTGAATAATTATGAAGAGAACGTATGATGTAGATTCTTCAGATCTTCAAGCGTAGAGATTGGAAAAGAGAAAGCACAGGAGGACTGCCATTGCTTCCAGTGAAGCGAGGATGTTGGAAAAATGTTTGGTTCATGGAATGGAATAGGTATGAAATAGAATATCAATTCTTGATGAATAGAATAGGTAGGAATAGAATAACTATTCCTAAATAATTGTTATTCCATGTTCTTGTTCATGAGTTTAGATTAACTATTCCTATACAAAAAATTATTGTTAAATATAATATTATATTAATATGTATGTAGTAAGATGGTGGTTGTGTGAGTGATGATTAGTGGTAATGGGTAGGTGGTGGCGGGTGGAGGTGGTGGGTGGTGGTGTATGGATGGTGGTGATGATAGATGCATGGGTGGTGGTGGTGGTGGTTGGAGGTGGCGACAGCAGCAGCGGCAATGGGTGAGAGGTGGTGGTGGTAGAGGTAGTGGTAGTGGTGGTAGGGAGTGAGATGGTGGTAAAATATTCTATTCCATAGAGTGTGGAATAGCTATTCCTTAATTTATCATAGAATGTGTATTCCATAAAATTAAAGAATAGCAATTCCAAGAAATTGGTATTCCATATTTAAAATTTGAACCAAATCATTGAATAGCTATTCTACATGGAATAACTATTTTATTTCATGGCTATTCCATGAACCAAACATGGCCATAGATTATTAGCGATTATTCATTTTTCTAAGTACTTGTGCACTAAAACAGTGCTCAAGTCGAATTTACATGCATAAAATCCATGTGCAGAGTTAAGGCGTTACATGTTTAAGGCACAATGAATGGAGAAGTTGGTTTTCTGGTTTAATATATAAATGAAGAAGATGCATATGATATTGTTTTCTAGTTCAATACAACTGACTATAAATATGTGGAGACTTAGAAGGAAGGGGAGAAGGAAGAAGAAAAAACAAGCTTGAGAACATGTGACAGAAAAAGAATGAAGGGAAAGGTCTTATTGCAGTTAAAAGATTCATGCACCAACAAGAATGATTTAAAACAACTAAACTGGATTATAGGGAAATGATACCTTGCGCCCGACCAAATCGAAAGTCACAACTACTTTACTTCGCTTAGCACGTTCAGCTTCTTCTATCTCCTCCTTTTTCTTCATTAGAAGTTCCTTTTCCTGCGTAGAATACAATTTCAGAGAAAAATAACTTGAATACATGCATACTGATGCAAGGAGATCCTGAACATTTTTTCAATAGATTCAGTTACCTCCTTTGACAGCCAGCTGTTGCTCTCAATTTCATAATAATCACTTTGGTCATCAATAACAGTTGTACGGGCTGCAGAATTCCGGTCATAGTCAACAAGCCTCTTTGCATAAGCTTCTGCTGTTGCTTCAGCATCTGATACAGAAGCTAAACTTCCTTCCAGACCAGCGTAGGTGCTACCTTCCTTTAGCACAAGGGAACCACAGAAACTACAAGGTCCCTCTCCTTCTTGTTCACAAACTATCTTGCCACAAGATAAACAGTTACTCACCAGTATGTGCTGACGGGCTTGGCATGAACATGGTTTCCCCTGTTGGAATACAATTGACCCCTTAGCAACCTCGGCAAGTGAAATGACTTTCCCAGTTTTCTTTTTCCTAGAATTACCTTGTGTGCCCTTTTGGCTTGACTCGCTTGTGTTGGTCAAAGTTTTGCTTTCTTGGTACCTGGAAGTGCCATTCTTTTTTGGTTCTGCCTGATAATTAGGAATTGTAACTTTTCTTGGTTCAGCTTGATAACTAGAGACTGAACCATCTTTAGATGATCTAACTGGTTTCTTGTTTCCACCAACAGATCCATCATCTGATGATGGTTTGACATAGGCATGAAATTTTGAAACTTGGACAGCTGGTGTACTGCTCCCAACATCTGAGTAACCCCTACGCTTTAAATATTCCTCTATCACACTTTTGCCAGCTTCCTGCCCAATGATATTCTGAAAACCGAGATGAAACAAGATCTGTAACTAAAACTTCCAATTGAAACACAGAAAACATTCTGTTGACATAGCTGAAGAAAAGGATAACGCTAAACTTCAACTCTAATATCAGTCAAGGATCAGAAATTCCATAAATGCTAGAATTTCATGAGGTAAAACTATTTTGTGCCTTTATCTTTCTCTTCCATAAATATTAGTGCATTGCAATAGGCAATACCATTACCATGGCCAAATCGGAAAATGACGAATTATGAATTTATGATGGACAAAGAAGAGAATTTTCTACTAGATGATAAAGATAATTGCCATTACCACGGTCAAAACACTTGGTGAATTAAAAGCTTATAACTAAAGAACAAGAAAACGTAAAACACTTCCATAACAACTCATTTCATCAAAAAGATCTCACAAAAACAAAATGCTATGATAAATACTGTACTTATCCCAAGCCCGCAGGACCTCACACAGAATAATGCTCATATTTACACAGGTAGTAATTTAAAACCCATTAATGTTTTCATTTCTATCTACATATCCAAAAAGCCACACATGGAAACATCAGGAAAGGCACCTTTAAAATGTCTTTTCTGTGAGATATGAAAATTATACCCAGGAAATCCCACTTTAATACAATTCTAACTTTTTAACAGAAGGAAATAGATAATCATGCACTTATATTATGAATGGAAGATAATAGATCTTGTTATTTTTTAAGTGAATTCCCTTTGTACTTGACTTCTCATTAGGTCTACCAAACATATTAATCTCAAAGTTTCAATTGTTAGACTGATACTACCATGGATCTGTGGATCTGAAAAAGCAAAATTTGTTATATATATAACCAAAACCAGCGAAATGATGTGGCAGCTTATGAATGCCTAATAGGATAGTACTTGACAAGCAAACTTACTAGTAACAAATAAGATTATACATCATGAAGTAAACATTGCCAAGTTACAGGCACAGCATAAGCTCTCTTTTCATGGGAATTATAAGGAAAGGAACCATCACACAGAGTGTTCATAATTTATCAAGATAACTCTATCAACCGCTTGATGACGCACAAAATTAATCACACTGAAAACATGAAAATCTAAAAGGAACTTTGTTAATAATAATCTGAGTTTCGGCTGAAAGTTGGTTAAATTGAGTTAAGCCATTAAAAAATCAATTAGGATCAATTACACAGCCATTTAGTTCTCCCTTCTCATTTTTCTGGCAATCAAAAAGTTAAAATTTAACTCGTAAGACGCTGACTTTTATCAGACAATCACAGGGATAAGACTTCCGACATGGCTAACTGGCGATTAAACCCAAATTTAGTCAATAGAAGCAATCGATCAAGCAAACAACAATATCAATAAAATCTACTAATTAAACATTTCAGTGGGAAAAAGAAGAAAATTCAAATCGTTCATTTGCCTAATAAAAAAAAGAGAGAGAGATTACATCGAGATACTCTTTGGCATCAAGAGGCTGGGCGAGCTCACAATAAGAAACTAAGCCGGAGATTATTTCTCTATCCAAATCCAAACCCGTCTCTATTCTCTTGCACAAATCAACCAGTGCATTTTCCAGCCACTGCCCAGCAGATTCCATTCTCTTTATCTGCCCGAGAAACCGCCGGAGCTTTTCTACAGAGACAATAATGGCAGAGTAGTTCTCGATACGCTAGTTTTAGGCTTTTCTTTTTCAAGTGGACTATATCGATCCCTTCTCTTTTGACGTGGCAGAATCTGCGCCGTTCCTGAACCTCATTGGACTAAAACTCAGCCATATTTACACTGACGTGGCAGAATCTGCGCCGTTAATGAACCGCTTTGGAATAAAATTCACTGCAGACAAAATTCTTGCTTCTTTTTCAGTGATAAACCTCCATCAAAAAACCCTACTGCACATCTGTATCTCAGTTTCCATAGTGCAGGTAATTCATTTCCGAATTTTTATTAGTATTTGACAAGTATTTATCTTGTTCCCTGTATGGCTACTAGGAAAATTTTAGAGGTCATGATTCTTTGCTTTTGGTGTTTGATGAGCATTAGGGTTATTCTTAATAAACTGTTTGTTTGTAGCTAGCTATCCAAATGGCGTTTATTTATGTGGCTTTTTAGGATAAATTTGAAGTTTGGAAGAGAATACAGAACGGTGATGGGTTTTGATGTGACGATCGATTAGCTTTTATGATTTTAGCGATGAACCCTGTTTTGCTTCCTAAACATGTAGCTGCCGTCATAAAGTGCCAAAAGGACCCCCTTAAAGCACTTGCTATGTTCAATTCTGCGCAGAAAGAAGATGGCTTTAAGCATACATTGTTAACTTATAAGTGCATGATTGAAAAACTTGGGTTTCATGGCAAGTTTGAGGCCATGGAACAGGTATTTGTGGAGATGAGGACGAATATAGACAATACTTTGTTGGAAGGAGTGTATGTCGTAGCCATGAGAAACTATGGAACGAAAGGGAAGATTCAAGAAGCTGTTAATGTGTTTGAGAGAATGGACTTCTATGATTGTGAGCCATCAGTTTTCTCCTATAACACAATCATGAATATATTGGTCGAGTATGGGTATTTCAATCAAGCCCATAAAGTGTACTTGAGGATGAAAGATAAAGGAATCAATCCTGATGTCTACACATTCACAATTAGGATAAAGTCATTTTGTAGGACAAAAAGGCCTCATGCAGCTTTAAGGCTTCTTAACAACATGGCTTCTCAAGGGTGTGAGCTCAATGCTGTTGCATATTGTACAGTTATTGGCGGGTTTTATGACGATAATCATCATTTTGAAGCATATGAATTGTTTAACAGGATGCTTAGTTCAGGTATTTATCCTGATGTTACTACATTTAATAAGCTTATACATATTCTCTGTAAGATGGGGCATGTCCAAGAAAGTGAAAAACTGCTCAACAAGGTGCTGAAGAATGGACTATGTCCAAATTTATTTACATTTAATATCTTCATCCAAGGGCTCTGCAGAAAAGGTGAGCTTGATGGGGCTGTCAATTTGTTGGATAGTGTGACTAAAGAAGGCCTAACTCCTGATGTTGTGACATATAACACGTTAATCTGTGGATTATGCAAAAACTCCAAGGTTGTAGAAGCTGAGAGTTATCTGCATAAAATAGTGAATAAAGGGTTAGAACCTGATAGCTTCACTTACAACACTATAATTGATGGATACTGCAAAAAGGGTATGATTCAAGAGGCTGATAAGATACTGAATGATGCAATTTTCAAGGGTTTCATACCTGATGAGTTCACATATTGCTTTCTAATTAATGGGCTATGCCAGGATGGTAATGTAGACCGAGCCCTGGCTCTTTTTGATGAGGCGCTGGGGAAAGGATTAAAGCCTAACATTAATCTATACAACACGCTAATTAAAGGGTTGTGTCAGCAAGGACTTATTTTGGAAGCTTTGCAGATGATGAATGACATGTCAGAAAAAGGTGAGAGCCCGGATATATGGACTTACAATTTAGTTATAAATGGTTTATGCAAAATGGGCTGTGTCTCTGATGCCAACAACTTAATGAATGCTGCTATTGGTAAGGGATATATTCCAGATATTTTTACGTTTAATACATTGATTGACGGTTACTGTAAACAGTTGAAAATGGCAAATGCAATTGAGATTCTAAGTGGCATGTCGAGCCATGGTGTCACTCCTGATGTTGTCACATATAACTCTGTATTAAATGGCCTCTGTAAGGCTGCTAAACCTGAAGATGTGATGGAAACCTTCAGAATGATGATGGAGAGTAGGTGTGTTCCTAACATAATTACATACAATATCCTTATAGAAAGCCTATGTAAAGCTCGCAAGATGAATGAGGCTCTGGACTTCCTGGAAGAAATAGGAAACAAGGGCCTGACACCAGATATAGTTAGTTTTGGAACCTTAATAAGTGGTTTTTGCAATAATGGGGATTTAGATAAAGCCTACCAGCTCTTTAGACGAATTGAACAACAACATAAGGTTCGGCACACTGTAGCGACGTACAATATCATGATCAATGGCTTCTCTGAAAAGCTAGATATTTATGTGGCAGAAAAGCTTTTCCATGAGATGGGGGATAAAGGCTGTACCCCAGATAGTTATTCTTACCGTGTCATGATTGATGGCTTCTGCAAAATGGGAAATGCTGATTCGGGATGTGATTTTCTCCTGAAAAAGATTAAGAAAGGGTTCATTCCATCACTGACAACATTTGGACGGGTAATCAACTGTCTTTGTGTGCAGCATAGAGTTCATGAAGCAGTTGGTATTATACATCTTATGGTGCAACATGGAATTGTCCCCGAGGATGTGGATACAATTTTTGAGGCTGATAAAAAGGTGACTGTGGCGCCTAAGATAATTGTGGAGGACTTACTGAAGAAAAGTCATATAACATATTATGCGTATGAACTTCTTTATGATGGTATTAGAGATAAAAAGCTACAAAAGAAAAAGCTTCAAGAAGGTGTTGGCATGACTTGCAAATCATATTCTTGAGTTGAAACTGAAAGTTCTTCACATTGGTCTCTGATGAAAGGCAGACATATATTACGATTTACTAGTAAAAAGTTCCTCTGCAATGTATTCAGCAGCTCCAATGGCAGCTGAAATAGCTTACTGCAGAAATTTATGTTAGTGCCTATCAAAATTTTCGTTTTTTCTGAATTTCAACTTTGTTGTGCTGCAATTTTTTTTCATCTGTTCTATTGATTCTTTTCACGTTTTACAGGATCAGGTTAGATTACTTTTGTCACTTGCCAATTTCAAGAGACATTGTTTATTTGTTATGGTGACTGCAAAGTGTGGTAGTAAGCTTTTGCAATGTGAAGATGCTCTTTTCACAAGTCTCAGCAATCACGACATTGCAAAACAGAGTGGCTATTCTAAGAATCCACAACCCCTTTTGTGTTGTAGTTTGTGTGGTGTAGCCAGTTAGCCACTTCATCAGAAAATTGGTAACAGGCACAGCCCCAAGTATCAGTTCCATTTTGACTATAGCACAGAGGATGTGGGTTAAAACAATTTAGAAGTTTCTGCTTCATGTGCATGCCACTCATAGTCATAATTTCATTGGCTGTGTGCATGTACTTGGCAACTTAATTAGTTTTCTCATGGCTCCGACTGAGCCATAGCAAGAGTCAAGGTATGACCAAAAGTGGCAGCTCTTTATATCATACCAGATATTCATGACAAATTAAGTTGTAGTCAGGATGGAATAGTTCCCTTTGACAGGACAACAAATTTTTAATCTGTAGAAATCAAGTTGAAGTGCCAAATATTCCAGGTTAAACATATCTTTCCACTTTCCTTCTCTTTATTTCATATTTTTTGTTACTTTTTTTGTGGTTCATCGGAAATATGCTTCTTTTTTTTCTTTTTTCTATTTTTGGTGAAAAGATAATTGGTTTTATGGTAAAGAGATGGATATTAAGTTGTTTTTCTGTCACATAATTTATAAATGAGATTCTGGTGTTATCCATCCTTGCAGTGTATCCTGTTGGTCATTCATACTCAATAAGGCATGCTTTTAAAGATGGGTCAGGACCTACAGTGCAGCTGCCATTTAAACAAATATAGGACTACAACATAAAAGTTTAATTTTCATACGTCCTGGAAGGTTATTATTGAACTAAGGAAAAATATAGAACTACGACATATTAGTTTTGGCATTGATAATAAAGACGGAGAAATTGAAGATGACTTTCGACTATATATAGTATCTCTGACTTATTACTATTATTATTTTGTGGAAAATTATGACATTTGGTTCATGAGCTTCATTTATTTCTAGCAGAAAGATGAATGCAGATACATGCATGTCGTTACTACTTGTTTTTCTATATGTATGCTTATATATTTGGTGCTTACTGCATAAACATAAGATGTCAATTACAAATATCTTTTTCAATTCTAACATGTTGATTGCATGTTACGTTGGAAAATTGTTGATTTGAACAGTTGTCTTCTTTGCTTACATACAGTCTTGTTAGGAGATGAGGTTTGAAAAATAGCTTGTCTGCTTATTTCCTTTGAGCTTCTGCTAAAAACTGTAAATGTTTTTATATTTCTTTTGATGCAGGTACATGTGCGAGCATTATCCAGCACCAAATGAAAATTGTACACTTGATAACGTCATAAAGTATAAATCCCATGGAACCGGCGTAGGTCTGCCTCCCAAGGGACTGCAATGCTTTTCACAACTCCAAGAGCAAGAACAATCAAATCCTGTGAAGTCTAAATGCAGCTGGTCGATGCTTATCAAGTTTTAATGATTTTGCATTCATACAAAATCATTCTATGATTCTGACCATGCAGAAAACTGCCAATCCATGGGTATTGAAATTTCTCTTTTGCCCCCCTTCCTCCTTTTCTCATTTTAAGGGTGAATGTCATATACTTTATCTGAAAACATATCAAAGAAATAACTTTTCCATGTAATTACAAAAATGTCCTTGTGTTTCCCATAAAATTCAGTAACAAATAACATAAAAACACCAAACAGGTGCAAGAGGAAAAGGGGATTCTGACCTAAAATAATGTGCAAGTTTATATGATGCATTTGATTGAGTCCTTAGATACAGGAATTTGTCCGGGAAAGGATTCTATGAACATTATGAGCTAGAATAATGTGTTGGATGTGAGAACTTAGCCGTTTGGATAGCAAACGATGATTTCTTTATGTTTAGCGTGTAAAGAAGCCATGAGCTATAATCTTCTTGCGCATTTCTGTTCCAAGGTGAATTCCACAGGCACTCACTGCTTCTTCATTGTCCTTGCTTAGCTCCGAGCAGTATTCTCAGCTGGTATACAACCTATGTTTATGTAGCTTAAATTCTGAAATGCAAAACTTGATCTCCATAAATACAATGATCTTGAGCGTAGAGTCGAAGCAGGTGCCTGCAATATAGATAGACATGCAGTATAAATCATGTGATACGTTAATAAATAAGATTTCTGTAAATTTGACACGCTAGTCATGAAAATTTGTAGCATAGCACCAAATTAGAGGAAGGTCAATGACCCTTCTCAGTGTTTACGTTTTCCAGCAGTGAGACACAAAGAATACAATGCACAATGAAGTTTGTTCACTTAACATCAATGGCTAAATTTTACCCAACCCGATTCCTCCCTGGTGTTGATTGGAGGCTTAGGGATTTTGGAGATGGGGGTTTCTTTTGCAGGTCCAGTTAGTGGTTACACAAATTCTGCAATGGGACACGGTAAACTCACATTTTTGTCACTCCTGGAAACAGCACACCGGACCTGCTTTACCCTCAAATTCATGAGTAATCAACCCTGCAAGCAGCACACTGCCTGCATTACCCTTTCGCATCCTGATTTGCCCACTTTTCACCACTGACGACTGCCACCTCCAGCTTCCCTTTGCTGGCGCGCCAGCCAGCTACTTCAGCTGGTTCACTATTCATAACTCAATGTAGCTTTAATGTATAGTGTGAAAAGTATGCATTACTTACGGGTTCGCAAAGGATTGCAAGTTGCACCTCCTAAAGCTGCTTCTAAAGCAGCCCAACTTCGTCATGTCTTTAGCTGTGTCCGAATCCCACAAACGGAGCATAACCAAGCTACACAGATAACTGTTCAGTTTACCAGGCAGAACTTCGTGATTTAGCATAAAGTTCAATCCTTCTGTTCCTGTAAAGTTGACTAATTGTCCACAGCCAAATGGAACAACATCAAATTATCAATTCCTGGAAATAGTCTTTATAATCCTAAAATAATTCAGTCCCTAAGTTCAGGGAACAAACTCAAAGTAAAAAAATAATAATAATAAAAACCCACATCAATGCAAGCAAGCTTAAAATTTGAAAATTGAGCAATGGAATAAACAGTCTGGGCCTCATGTGGTCGATTACAATTTTTCCCTCATACTTTTCCAGTGCAGTGGGGACTAACTTGCATGATAACTTATAATGTTCTTGAAAACAAAAACATGCACCAAAACTTACCAGAGTTATAGTATTATTTCACGTGAAACTCCAGGCAGCTTCCTTCTTAATTCCAGTTCCTTCCATTATGCTTCTAATTTGTAGGACTTCCTCCCACTGGCCTGCATCTGCATAGATATTTGACAACAAGACATAAGCTCCATCATCATTAGGGTTTAATTCCATGACCTTTTCGGCTGCTATCCTCCCAAGCTCAACATTTCCATGTAGTTTGCAAGCAGCAAGTAGGGTTGCCCATACTAAAGCATCAGGTTCCATAGGCATGGTTTTTATTAACTTCTCAGCCTCTTTCAATTGACCTGAGCGACCGAGAAGATCAACAATACAAGCATAGTGACGATTATTGGGCTCAATACCAAAATCCCGAGTCATTGAATTTAAATGGAAATAGCCTTCTTCGACCAAATTGGCATGGCTGCAGGCAGACAAAACCCCAACAAAAGTCACTGAATCAGGTCTAATTCCTCGTCTCCTCATTTGCTCATAGACTTTTAAAGCCTCTGTACCTTTTCCATGCTGAGCATAGCTAGCAATCATAGCTGTCCAACTTATCAAGTCAGGGTTGTCAATCTGATGAAATGCTTTACAGCAATCCTCGATGCTCCCACACTTAGAATACATTGTAACAAGTGAACTTCCTACAGAAACATCCGAATCTAAACCTATTTTTATCAGGTGGGCATGAAGTTGAGTCCCAATACCCAATCTGTTCAGAAGAGCAATAGTCCCAAGAACAGATGAAATAATGAAGGAGTCTATTGTGAAATTAGACATCAACACTTCACGAAACAATGATACAGCCGCTTCAAGTTGACCGTTTTGTGCATATCCTGAAACCAAGGAAGAACACGCAACCTGATCCTTTACATAAAGCATGTCAAACACTTTCTTTGCTGATTTCAGAGCACCACATTTTGAATACATTGTAACGAGTGCACCACCAATTGATGCTTCTCTGCTCATCCCTGCATGACAAGCATATCCATGAATTTCTTTGCCTTTCTTTAAGGAACCAAGACTAGAACATGCGCTTAAAATTGCAGAAAGAATCATCGGATCAGGCCTAGTTCCTTCAGATAGCATATCTCTGAAAAGTTCAAAAGCTTGATTTGCATAGCCGTGCTCTGTGAGACCACTGATCATAGATGTCCATGAAATATTGTCTTTGACAGGAATATGCTCAAATACTTTGTAAGAGTCCTCTATACTACCACACTTTGAGTACATCTTGAGAAGAGAACTACCCACAGAAAGATCAACAACAAATCCAGTTTTAAGAATGTAGCAATGAATTTGTCTCCCTAGATAGAAGCAGTCTATAACACTCAAGAAGCTAGAAAAACAAAACTTGTCTGGTCTCATACCCTCTTTTAGCATTCTTATTAACAACTCAATTGCCCTTTGAGATCTCTGATTCTGAGCAAAGGAAGAAATCATAATGCCACACATGTCTGGGTTCTTTACATCTTCCAATTCTTTAAACACCATCTCTGACGAATCAATAAGATGTACCTTTGCATACATATTGACTAAAGCATCACCCACTGCTGAATAGAATCCACTTTTTAAAATCCAGCTATGGATTTGGACTGCCTCTTTAACCATGTCTGGATTGGTACATGCAGTAATTATACTAGTAACTGTAAAGTTGTTTATTTCCTCACCCAGTTTCCTCATTTCATTGAAAAATTTCAGGGCGGAGATAGAATCATCTCTTTTAACAAAACCAGATATTATGGTTGTCCATGAAACAACATTGCGAATTGGCATCCGATAGAATTCCTTCACAGCTTCACCAATATCCCCACATTTGGCATACATATCGATTATGGCAGTCCCCACAAAAACATCTTTTGCACAGCATTTAGTCACCCACCCTTGAACTCCTTTTCCGATTTCAATTTCTTCAAGAGCAACACAAGCAGTCAAAACACTTGAGAACGTAAAACTATTCGGCACCAGAGATCTTTGACACATATGGCCAAAAAGATCCAAAGCAATCCAATTTTCATCATTCCTAACAGCTCCAGAGATGATAGAATTCCAACAAACCACATTTGCACAAAACACATCATAAAAAATCTTTAAAGAATCCTCAAACATACTACTTTTTGAAAATAAATCTATCATCCCCGCCCGAACATAGCCATTTGAATAAAACCCATTTCTAATTGCAAGTGAATACACCTGCTCACCAAACATATGAGCCTGCAAAGCAGCACAAGCAGAAAGAACACTCCCATAGGTGAAACCATCCGGCTCAAAACCAGAAAAATGCATCCTACAAAAAAATCTCCACGAATCCTCAAACAACATATTGCGATTATAACCGGAAATCATAACATTCCAAGAAATAACATTTAGTTGAGGAATTGAGTCAAACAATTTAAAGGCATAAAACATAGCACGAGATTTACAATACCAGTCAAGTAAAGAGTTAGCAACGACAACTTCAGAGTGAAATAATGCTGTTTTAAGCAAATGGGTATGCATAACTTTTGTGTCTTTGAAAGTATGCTGAGCGGATTTTGAGTAATTGTTGAAGAAGTGAAAAGGGTCAAGAGAGGGAGGGGAATCTTCTTGCTCATATTTGTTGGCTTTAACGAACGCTGGGTTATGGACAACTGAGAGCGAACATATGAATTTGGAAAAGGAAATTGGAGCTGTCTTCGTTTGGAGATTTACGTTAGTGAGTGATTTCATCTGGTGATGAAGATCAATTGTGTACGAGAGAGGTGCACAAGCATTTTAACGGTATTTTAAAAAATATCCAAATAAATTAACAAAATTTTGTATCTCAATTAGTCAAGATGGCCGAGTTGGTCTAAGGCGCCAGTTTCAGGTACTGGTCCGAAAGGGCATGGGTTCGAATCCCATTCTTGACATGAGTTATACAATTCCAATTTTTTAAAAATTTAGTTTTCTTCTTTTTTTTTTTTTAAAAATAAAGTCTTTAATGTCATTGCTAAATTATGGCTTTAATTTTGGCTTATTGTTAAATCATGGCTTACAAATTTTTTTTTAATGAAATTATGGCTTATAAATAAAATAGTTCTAATTAACCAAAATAAACAAGGTAATATTTCATTAACTCTATTAATAAATTTTATAAGTCAACTTAACCGCAATCTATTTTATATACAAAAAAAATAATTATTATTTTACATACATAGTAAATTGTGAATGAATTGATTTATTATTTTTTAACTTATTCAATTTAGACAAATATATCCTCTGAATATATATGTAAAGGAAGATTAGATGAACAGAAGCCCATTGCTTCTCGAATTGCAGAATCATATTGGGAAAACCAATCGCAGAATTATTTCTCATCATTCTTGGAGTAATTGGCTAAAAGCTCTCAATTCCTCCCTCAAAATCTATAATTGATTAAAGACTGAACTTATCAGTAAAGACGGGATGAAAGATAGTAAAATGGAATTATGGAGGAATTCATGAGGTTTATATGTAGCATGCACAAAAGGATTGTCAAATCTGACAACTGTTCTTCGCAATATGTAAAACCCTCTGTTGCATAAAGGAATTTCGTTTTTCTTTCCACAGATGTAAACTAAATATATGATTGCTGTTTCCCCATGCAAATCTATCAAGTCTAACCCAAATCCAGGTAAAGGAGAAGATTATGTGGCTACAATACCAGTTACTTTGGTCAAACAATCCACTTGAACTGGCCTGGAAATTTAAAGCCTCACTTGTAAATCAACTCGTCAAAGAAAATAAACAAGACAAATGGTTATTCGTGTTGAGCACAAAAAGCTTACAATCTGCATCATCATAATCACACTTTTTTTGGAAGCAAAATCACGCTTTTAATGTCAAAATTTCACTTGTTGGAAATCATGAATTCATAAAAAAAAGAGAGTGAGATTTTAGTCGCATCAGCTCTTTGATGACAACTTCTCCTTGGCCTTCTGAATCTTCAAAACCTTCTTCACAATCTTCTGCTCTTCCACTAAAAATGCCCGGATAATCCTACAGAAATAGCAAAAAATTCTATTGATACTGCACTCAACTGCCAAATTAAAACCATCTGGAAACAAATGTATAATACAACTCATTGTTGAATAGAAAGACTGGAGAAGAAATTTATGAGATTGAAACAAACCTCTCCCTAACAGCTCCTCCAGACAATACACCACCATATGCACGGTTCACAGTTCTCCTATTCCTAGATAACCGAGACCTCTTGTATTCAGCAGGTCTCAAGTGAGGAATCTGAAAATACAGCAATGAACAAATGAGGAATAAAACCAAAACGGAGGCAGGTAGACAGACAGAACAAAAACTAATTTCCAGACAGATCTGAATGAAATACTTGGTAGCATAAGTTACATAAATGAAGAGAAATGCACAACAATCATTAACTTGAAATGAGAAACAGAACAAAAGGAAAATGATTGCATTTGTTAAACTCGAGCTTGAACAGAAGTGAACTTGGGCCCAGGCCGGAAAAAGAATGCACAAAGAAAATAAATTCTATCAAGCTTTGCTTCAAAATTAAGAAATATAAATATAACAACATGAAACACCATTCTTTATGAGTAACAAGAACCAAACATGCTCACAAAACCGATTGCAGTAATCAAAACAAATTTCAGTAATAATATAGTCATGTGTCTGCCAATCTAGCATAGTTGAAAAAACCATTCAATATTGTCCAAAGAAACTTACATTCAAACCATGCTTAATGCTACGAATCTGAACATCTACAAACTTCAGGATGCTACTTTTGTGGAAATAAAGCTTTATTTACATTTTGGTGCTTACTATCTTGTGACACTTCAGAGTTCAAACACCTATTCTCACAGTCTTGATGCGAATGGAGCAAGCAAATCAAATATGTTGTGTTTACAACAAAGGGCATAAGACACGACTCACATACAAATTGTTACAGATTTGACCCATAAAGAGATATAGTTTCATGACATTCGCACTCAAGGACACCTCAGGCCACTAGTTACATGGAAAAGAAGGAAAGAGCATAGAGCATACCCCTTGGATTCTCTTTCCGGTCACAGGACATTTAGGCCCACTAGCTCTCTTCTTAGTAGTCTGATACACAAGCTTCCCACCTTAATTTCAAATCAAATACCAAAGAAGAAAGAATTAATTAATCAGTGAAAACAACATACAAGCAAATGAAAAACTACACATGAAACTCGATTATCAAAAATGCCAATTTAGTTAACAACCAGCTCCATCGCCACTGAAATCAAAGGGGAGTGAATAATTGTGCTCATTGTTAAAAAGATTAAACAAAAGCTATCTTCTTTCAGCAAATTCGAAAAGATACAGTTCCAACGAAATCAAATTGCTAAAATGCATCGGTCCCTCCTCTTCTAATCCAATAGCTAGATATGCTATATAAAGGCGAGAAACTTGGCTTGAAAACATAAATCTATGGTTTTAGAATCAGTGCAAGTTAAAACAGCAAATAGAGAGCAAGGAAATACCAGGAGTTTTGACGATACGATGCTGGTTCGACTTAGTAGCGTAGCTATGCCGCTTGCGATAGGTAAGACGCTGCACCATTTTCGCTTCTCTCTCTCAAACGGCGCCAAAGGATTTCCTTTGATAATCTTAAAAGCTTCAGTAGAGGAGTATGTAATAGTTATTGTGCCCTAGATCAGACGGCAGTCGCTTGTTGTTTTCAACGGTTGAGATATGGTTGCCTTTTATATTTTTGTTCGTCAAGGCCCAGGAATCCAGTGCAGGTTGAGTAGAGAGATGAGTTTTTTTACACAAATCTCGCTATTAGTTCTGAAATACAATCAAGATAAAATATATCTCATTTCCCCTAACATAATATATATATATTTTCTCATTTTATCTTTATCTTTTTTAATAATAAATTGCAGTTACTTTTTTTAAAATATAGAAATCAATAAAATTCTATGAATCTATTTAAAATAACATTACCATAACGCTTAAAATTTGCTAAGTACAATGAGATACATTGTTCCATAACATCAAACTTTTAAATTCTATCTATTTTTCGAAATCCAAATTCAAACAAAAGAAAAACAACAAATCTTCAAAAATGAAAAATAAACGTAATATCTTCAATATTTTTTTCATTTATATAACTCTGTGTAACTGATAAAGATTGCAATATGAAGTGAAATTCATCAATTAACACGGTTAAAAAATTATAAATTGTGTTGTTTTTGTATTAAATATTTAATTTTTAAATATTAGAAAATGCAATAGTATGTTATATGTAGATTATATGTGTCTTATATGGTACAAATTCCTGCACATCTAAATATGAAAAATGTTTATACCACATAGACCATGTTATATATGTCTTATATTATATTCATATTATATAATGCTGAATTCAGCAAGAAATTAACTTTATTGTAATTATAAAATCAAATTATATATCACGATTGTTATTAGAAAGAAGTTAATTGATACGTAAAACTTAAATTTTATAGTATCTTGTTAATTTTAAATTTTAGGAATAGACAAAATCTAGTTTCAAATTCAATGTTACAAATCCAAGAAGGCATAAAAAGTGATCAAGCGTGAACCTGTATGTGTATACGACTACTGTAAAGAATTACAGAAAAAGACTCCCACCCCTAACACTGACTTATCACATAATCAATCCTGAATATGGAGGACTCACTCACTGATGACTGATGCCCCTTAGAAAGTTGCGCTCCACAAAGCATTCTCACCTTCTCCGCACCGTCGATGCTGCAGACCTGCATATCCCACTACTGCTCCAATCGAATGAAGCAACACAAATGTTACCAGCCTGCGCCTTCCATTCACAATCTGCTTGCATAATAAATTTGTAATTTTCTGGAGAAAATATTTGAGAAATTATATAATATATCCCAACAAGGCAAGAAAGCAAAAACAAATATTAGATTTTTTCATTTTTATTATTTTTTTTCTTTTCAAATATTAGATTTTACTGTGTATTTAGTACATTTTTCATTTCATTAAAACAGAAAATGGTCATATTTCATATATTAAGCAATAATTTAAGAATTTTATTAACTTATATAACTGCCAGTTGTCCTTATACATATATTTATTTATTTATTTTTAATCACTGTTTAATAATTTTAATTAGTCAAAAAAATATATAAATTTGTATTTATTTAACTTATTTACCAAAATAAACCTAAGATAAATATTAATTAAAAATATAAATTTATATTTAATTAAAGTGATTTAATTTGGATAAATTTCAAGTAAACTTTTGGTAAAACTCAAGTAATTATTTAGTAAATCTCGAGTAATTATTGGGTAAATCTCGTGTAACTTCAAATTTTATTAATTTTCTTGTAAAAATTGGATAAATTTTGGGTATAATTTGAGTAAAAAATGGATAAATCTTAAGTATAATATAAGTAAATATTAAATAAATATTAGATTTTATCATTTTTATCATTTTTTTTCTTTTCAATTATTAGATTTTACTATGTATTTAATACATTTTTCATTTAATTAAAACAGAAAATGGTTATATTTCATATATTAAACAAGAATTTAAGAATTTCATTAACTTGTATAACTACCAATTGTCCTTATATATATATTTATTTTTAATCACCGTTTAATAATCTTAATTAGCCAAAAATATATGTAAATTTGTATTTATTTAACTTATTTACCAAAATAAACATAAGACAAATCTTAATTAAAAAATGTAAATTTATTTTTAATTAACTTAATTAAAGTGATTTACTTTAGGTAAATTTCGAGTAAACTTTTGGTAAATCTCAAGTAATTTCAAATTTTATTAATTTTTTTGTAAAAATTGGGTAAATTTTGGGTATAATTTGAATAAAAAATGGATAAATCTTAAGTATAATTTAAGTAAATATTGAATATAATTTAAATAAATTTTAAGTAAATATTTAATAAATTTTTTATTATTTCAATTTTTATTATTTTTTATAGTAAATTTTGAGTAATTTTTAAACTATGTGCAATTTCAATTTTTATTAATTTTTTTTTGTAAATATTAAGTAATTTCAATTTTTTTTAATTTTATAATAAATTTTTAGTAAATGTTGAGCAATTTTTTTAGAAATCTTGTTCAATTTTAACTTTAATTAATTTTATAATAAATATTTTTCAATTTTTATTAATTTTAGATACTTTCGAAGAAAAAAAATTTGGTGTTAGGAGTTCTTTTTGGAAAAAACATATATATATATATATTTTTTTTTGTAAATATTTACCTTTAACCCCATTTTTGTAAAATTCCCATGATATTTCTTTGTCCAGTTTACGGTATCTGGTTGATGTACGTTAACAGCTGGAAATTCTCTCATCAAGCTTCGAATTCCTTCAATTCTCACTTCTCCCTATACTCTGATACCCAACTGAAATTTCTATGGCCTTGTCTTCTACATTCTTCATTTCTTCTCCACGCTCTTTCACCCTTTCCTGTCAAACTTACAGGCCATTTCTCTCTTTAAAACCTATTTTGGTTAAAGCTTCTTCAACTTCTCTTGATTACTCCACTGCATCCGTAGCTGATAAGCCTGTCATCCCAATAAAGGCGAGTTTGATCTCCGTTTCCTTCTTTGTGTTATATTAGCACCTGAATTTCAAGTTTTAGTTTATGTTTCTCATGGTTTGATAGCTAGGGCTGTGAATTTTGTGTTTAATGTTCACGACTGTGGAATATTGGTTATAGGAAGGAGAACATGTAAGAAGATAGTGTTAAGTACTTAAATTTTTAGAATAGATAGAGGGTAATAATTTCTGTATTGATTGATTGAAAGCAGGCATAAAGGATGAAACTGTGATATAAACCTATAGTTGAATTGATAGATTTGCTGTTTTGGGCAGTGCAGAATTTGGTCTTAGAATTATAATTTGGAGGGAATTGAATGTCGTCTTCTTTACAACAATTAGAGTCTGAGCCCTTGATTTTAAATCTCCTTGCAATCTTTATGCATCAGATTTACCATCTTTCAGTATTTTACATGTTCAATATTAGATCCTATTATATCCTGTGTGTAAAGAGTGGATATGCCTGATTCATGTGATTTCTCGATGCTCTTTCGTTATACAATGTCAGCTGCTACAAGCAGGGTTGGTGAAAATTTGACACAATTTATGAAGGACTGCAGACCATTGCAGTCAGCAAACAGTCCAAAGTCTAAGCTTAATTGAAAACTTACCTACATGGTTGTTTGCAACATATTCATATGAGCATTTCACCATTCAGGTGGAACCATGTTATGCGGAGAGTGATTTACATACACCCAACGTAAATTCCCAAAAGTACTTCATTCAGTTACGGGTTGATGCAGGTCAAAATGTCTTTGTAAAATTCCGTTGGTAATGGGCTTGGATCTAACTCTTTCCAAAAGCTAGCTCAAGGGAGGAGGATTGTTCAATCCATTATGAGTAACACTTTATATTTCCCACCAATCGATGTGGGATTCTAACAGTCTTGGTTTCATATTCGTGCATTTCTTCTATAGCTCACTATTTTATCCATGCCTGCCAAAACTTTATTATATGTGGCTGCAATGAGTAAAATAATGAATTCTGGACAAGCTGTAGTTCGTTATTTAGCTATTATATGTTACATTTGTTGCCTTTGTTACATATCAATTGTGATATATTGCATTTGTTTTCTGACAATTAGCCTCCTTGCTTTCAGTCTAATAACTGGGAATGGAAATTTAAGGACAACTGTATTAACATCTATTATGAAGAACATTCAAAGGAAAGCAATGAACCAGCCAAAAATATTCTTATGATACCAACTATTTCTGATGTTAGCACTGTTGAAGAATGGAGATCAGTGGCCAAAGACATTGTTCAACGAGTTGGTAAAGTTAATTGGCAGGCTACAATAGTTGATTGGCCTGGCTTGGGTTATTCAGATAGGCCGAAAATGGACTACAATGCTGATATCATGGAGAAATTTCTAGTTGACTTCATAAATGCACCAGACAGTCCATTGCAATGCTCAGATGGTACAAAGGGACTATTTTTCATATCTTCAGTGTTGTATAACAGTTATTTTGACATTTTATATAATAAGCATAAAAAAGGATAGCTTAATTTTAATTAAATTATACATTGTATGGTTCCTGAAATTTCCACTCTTCCGTTGTTTTTACTCTGACTCATAACTAATGTTTTGCATGTCAGAAAACAATTTTCGGTGACATAGTTTTTTCCCCTTCATTATTTGTGTATGTTTATACGCAGGTCTAACCCCTTGTCTTGCCACACCCCTAACCAAAAAGAAAAGAATAAAAGGAATCTTCAATCCCAACCCAGGAATGAGAAAAGCCAAAGGCCCAAAACTAAAATCCATGCTTGCGGAGTTGCTGTTACTCTTGTGCTTCTCTTTATCAGTTAAAATATTGATCAGAAATTGTCCTTATTTGTTGATTACCTGATTTGTATCTCATTGATGTTTTTTCAATTGCAACCTTTACTTGGATCTCTTTTGCTGGAACTCTCCTTACCACTGTTTTCTTTTGCTACCTCTGAGCCTGTTGGATTTTGTATAACTAATTCTTACTTGAAAATGCTACTGGAAATTTAGTGATTGTATCTTGCTAAAATTTTTACTTCAATTGATTCAGAAAATGATTTAGTTGTCTTTGGAGGAGGGCATGCTGCCACAATTATAATCCGAGCTGTGAAAAAGGGTCTGGTGAAGCCAACAGCTGTTGCTGCTGTTGCACCAACCTGGGCTGGTCCTCTTCCTATTGTGTTTGGTCGAGATTCGACCATGGAAACAAGGTATAATGAATTGCTGTCTTTATGGATCAGTGTATCATGCCCCAAGTTCTCATTTAACAATGTTATCAGATTTCTCTTGATAATTACATGGAATTTTCTATTTGATCCACATCATTCACTAGACTAAACATGCAAATGATCTATGTCTTGTTGTTTTGAATCTGATCAAATCGATCTCATTTGTCCTCTCTTTTTGTGAAATTGACAGGTACGGATTGCTTAGGGGCACCTTAAGAGCCCCTGCTGTGGGCTGGATGATGTACAACATGCTTGTCAGCAACGAGAAATCAATTAAATCCCAGTACCAATCTCATGTCTATGCAAATCCTGAGAATGTGACTCCAGATATTGTTGAAAGTAGATACGCACTAACGAAGCGAAAGGGCGCTCGTTATGCACCAGCAGCTTTCTTGACAGGTCTCCTGGACCCAGTCAAATCTCGAGATGAGTTTCTTGCATTGTTTGCAGATTTGGATGGAAAGCTACCAGTTCTTGTTATGTCAACTGAAGGATCTCCAAAGAGGTCGAAAACAGAGATGCAAGCACTTAGAGGGGCCAAAGGTGTCAGCAAATTTCTTGAGGTTCCAGGTGCTCTTCTTCCACAAGAAGAGTATCCAACTATGGTTGCTGAGGAGCTTTACCGATTCGTGCAAGACAATTTTGAATCAGGTAGTTGATATTAGTCATACACCAGAGACTCCAATTTTTCCCTATTGTTTTCTGTTTGAGGTCTGTATTCTGATAAAAATGCAAGAGTACCTGTTTAAACAGGGGTTTATACAAGAAATGCATATTTACACAGATTTTTAATTATGTCCATTTCGAAGTTAGTCCAGGCCCAAGAAACTTGATATTTTTATGTAATGGTGGTCTAATCCAAGTATTGAAATGTGATGCTCAGTCTAATTGTTAGCTGATATGAGTGAGGATGGTGAAGGTAATTGTCTATTGTTTTCAGAATAGTATTATGGGCAGAGGCTGCCAGTTAGTTGGCTAGTTGAATGGTTGTAGTCTTAGAATATCTGCTTGATTGCAGACTTTTCTTCTTTGTAAATAAATGCAAAACAGGATTTAGTACAAGTTGGAAACTAGGGATGATAACTACTTGCAGTTGTCATCTAACTCTGAAATGATCAACCACAGTACATAGACAAGGAAATAGATAGATTTGAGGATTGATTGGTACCTAGGAGGAGCTATAACTAGGGTATTTATTGTTGTGCATCTCGTTTCTTCCACTGGGGCCCTGCTTTCAAATTTGATCCCACCTGAACTTGGCCCAGCCCAATATCAGATGTTTTAACTAAGTTACAACAAATGAGATAAATAAAAAACCTGATGTTGTTTAATATTTTTGTTTTTATTTTAAAATGGTTGATATTTTATAGTTTTCAATGAATATTAACTATTTTTTAAATTATTTTATTCTTATTTAATAATTTTTATAAGAGATTTTTATTTTCTTTTAGTAATGTACAATAATAATAATTAGTGTAGATCTGAGGGTAATATAGTATTTTATTTATATCTTAAATATATTCTTTTAATTATTACACCAAAATTTAAAATTTATTTAATTATTGTATGAAAATTTTAAACGACATCTATTTAGGAACAGAGAGATTATCAAATAATAATTTTAAAAAAATTATAGGAATGAGTGAATAAGTATTGACATTAAATCTTTATTGTTAAGAAGTTCATTCATTTAATTCGATGGTTATTGCATTTGATTTGATTTGATTCAATAGTCAATGGGTTCATTTCATGTATGGAAGGTCATCCATGAAGGTATCAGCGGGATGAGATAATATGAATCTTATTCAGTTTAATTAGAAATTTTGAATTCGAATACTGTTATTTTAAAATGTATAAAAAAATATTTTACCGTATTTAAAGTTCTATCCAACATAAATATGATTAGTTTTAGTGTGTAGTCTTAATTAACTAGTTGAAAATATATATAATCTTAAAGTAGAATGGAAGGCCCAAAAATTATCCAAGTCAATAACTTACCATCAACATGTAACAAACTAAAGAAACAACGACCTCGAAGGCATATAATAATAATAATAACTTTTTCATAACAATTTTTTCAAATTAGTCTTCAATATCTTTTTCATAACAATTTTTTCTCTAAAGGTATAAAATATTTCAATTTAATCCCTCCATTAATAAAAAAAATAATAATGGTTTTCAATTGCGATGCATTAATATTTTTCCCTTTCAAATCTATCGCTATATTATTTAAGATTTTTATAAAAAAAAAAATTGGAAACTAAATTGAAACACGGTTCAAACATTGGATTTTTTTTTTTGGGTTAAATTACACCATAATATTAAAAAATATAATATAATGTGAGAAGCAAGTACAAGAAGAGGCAACCTGAGGCATTGGTATTTCGTGGAGCTGATTTGCACTAAGAAATCAATGCATCAACTTAAAGCCCCAAAAAATAATAATAATTATACCCTAATCGATTTTGTCAAATAAAAAATTTCCTTTCATTCTACTGAATTAGGGATAAAAAAAAAGATGTTCTTTTTTAAAGAGAAATTTTCATTAATTTAAACTAATTACAATATATGGATAAAAATACATATATAAATCCGTTAAAAATCATAAAAGATGAAATAGTGAAAATAACATCAAGATTAATAGCATAATAAAATCGACTTAATGTCTACAAATTTGATAATAACATATTAACTAGAATACATATAACTTTAGTTTTGCCATATACTGATTATCTTAATTTGATTTGTTACCTCTATCGGATTGAATATATTTTGTTTATTTGAATCGCTCGTATAAATAAAATACCACAACATAACGACATAAAACAAAATGTCGTAATAAGATGACTGAAATTCAAATGCTGTAAGAAGATACTGAAATAACGAAAAACAAAACAAACAAAAAAAAATTAAATCTACGTGGAATAATCACTTATTTTAGAAATTAATTGATAAAAAAAATGTGTAGATGATGATTTTAGGTCAAAAATAACAAAAAAATGACCCTTTTTCACTTAAGGAAAATGAAAGGCTAGAAAAAATAATAAGAGAAAAATTAAGAGAAAAGCAATATAGGGTTTTTAACATATATACGGAGGAATAAAAAAATGTTAATCCGTAGGCTAATGAAGAGGTGAAATAGAGGGAGAGGCGGTGATTGTGCCTTCTAACTATATCTTTGATGCACTTACTATTTACTAATACATCTCAAAATTTTTAACTGAATAATTGTAAATAGCCACATAGGGAAAGTAAATAGTTAGGTTTTAAATGAGTAATTTTGAACAATACATAGATTTATATCAAATATATCATTTGACTACTTAAAAAAATGTCAAAATACATGAATTTTTGAAAAATCCTTATCCACCAAAATTTTTCATTTTTGAAATATTTGATTTTCCATCTTTTTGGTGGAAAAATCCAAAATACATAGATTTTAAATAATAAGGGATTGTTGATCGTCCTAATAAATTAATAATATTATAAGACTATCATTAATTCTAAAAATGTAAAAATTATTTTTTAATATCAACTAATTGCTTTATTATTATTTTGCATAATATAATAAAAAATATTTTTTAACAATGTAATTAATTATTATAATATATAATAATATTTTTTTATTTTTTAACTCTTAAAATAATCAATTTTATTTTTTAAAATTTTTAAATATATTGTAGAAGTAATTTTATATACTTAATTAATAATAAATTATTAATATTTAATAAAAAATAAAATTAAAAATTAATTATTAAATCTATAAATTGTAATTATTGAATTAAATATAAATATTATAAATTTTACCGCTAAATGAAATGATAAAATTTTTAAAACCTATAAATTTTACGAAATCTATCTATGTTTTTTAAACGGTGAAGGAAATTGAAACGCAGCATTAACCCAGCAGTCCTTTCCCTAATACGAACAAAAAAGGGGAGGGCACTTTCACATTGTTCATTATCAAGATGAGGGCACGTGGCATCCAGAGCGGAAGTGCAATACTGTGCCACATATAATACAAATAAAAAATTACTTTTTGAGGTGGTGGTGGGCTCCACTTTCACCGACCCTTGCCCAATCAAAGGTTACGTGTCCATTTCAATTAAAGGCAGTTAACCTTACACTGTTACACACAATGGCCATAATTCCACGTTGGTTTCTTTATCACCATACACGTAGAGAATATTGCCACGTAGTACAATCTCGTGGGTCCCATTTGCATACGTGGGCCATGGCCTAGTTTGACTATGAGAAGGGTCTGCTTTAATTACAAGATTCGATTAGAGAGGTGGCACCTCCTTGAGCTGGACCAATAAATTGCGTCCAATTTTGCTTATAAAATTGAATAGCATCAAATAACATTGTAATTCTTAAATAATAGAATATATATTTCTAAAACAATTATTTCTAAACAATAATTATTTTATATTTTGGCTCATAAGTTTATACTAACTATTTTTAAATAAAATTATAATTTAATAAAATGTATATTAGTGATAAATAAATAGTAGCAGTGGATGAGTAGCAGCGTAATAGTGAGTAACAGCGTAATAAAATGTGATAATTTTTAAATTATAAAATAACTATTTTTTTATTTTATTATAGAATGTATTTTCCACATAATTAAAGAATAACTATTTTTTAACTAAATTTAAACAAAAACATGAAGTAACTATTTCACATGAAATAATTATTCAATTTCTTTTCTCTTCCATAATTAAATATGTAACTATATTCTATCATTTTCAATAAGAAATGCGTACATACAAAAAATATTACAATACACGTATATACATAATGTTACAAAAAAAAAAAAAGTCAATCAAATGGATGTTTTGATTAATATTTTCATTTGCGATAATTAGAGTAAATTGGGTCCAATTTTGTTTATAAAATTGAACAGCATCAAATAAAATTGTAATTCTTAAATAATAGAATATATATTTCTAAAACAATTATTTCTAAACAATAATTATTTTATATTTTGGCTCATAAGTTTATACTAACTATTTTTAAATAAAATTATAATTTAATAAAATATATATTAGTGATAAATAAATAATAGTGATGGTGAGTGGCAGTGCTAATGGTGAGTGGCGTAATAATAAAATGTGATATTTTTTGAATTATAAAATAACTATTTTTTTTTATTTTACTATAAAATGTGTATTCTACATCATTAAAGAATAACTATTATTTAACTAAATTTGAACAAAAACATGAAATAACTATATTCCATTCAATTTCTTTTCTCTTCCATAATTAAATATGTAACTATATTCTATCATTTTCAATAAGAAATGCATACATACAAAAAATATTACAATACACGTATATACATAATGTTACAATAAAAAAAAGTCAATTAAATGGTTGCTTTGATTAATATTTTCATTTAGGATAATTAGAATATGTTTTAAGTTTATTTTTTTTTACTATATATCAATATTAGTAAGAGTTTAATATTTTCATCGTAAATATAAAGATAATAACTATCATGGCTCACGGTCCACTAATACTCCTAATGTACCAAAAAATTGTTACGAGAAGAGAATGATTTTAAGCAATTAATTAAAAGTTTTTTTTTAGTAAATATTTATATAGTCAATGAAGATGTTACCCTAATCACACCTATTTAAATACACAAAAGTATTAAATTGATAATCTTAGAGAGTGTAGGCTAGTTAATGTGTGGGCGCCCATTATGCATTAATTATCAAGACAAATTCTCTCAATACTACAGATAATATTGATTTTTTTTTTTGGTTAGACCTGATTCACATAATTTAAAATTAATGAAATAATTTTAAGATATAATTTATTTTACTTGAAAGCTTCTATTAATTTGATATATATAGACAGGAAATAAACAAACATTTGTCAATAATATCCGCGGATAATTAATAGCATATTATAGTGTGAAAGGTTCAATATGCATGGCAGCTAATATATATAGTCAACCCATCATACTCCTAATCCTAAATGTAAGGAGAGTGATTGACCGGTGATTTTTATAAATCTTTTTAAAAATGCTTTTTTTTTTATTTTATAACTTTATGTCATGCACAATCTTATTCTAATTTAATTTAATTTATTTTATGGTGTGTCTATTAACATAATATATAAATTAAAAGAGTCTAGACCGTTGAACTTAATAATTTAGATTTACGATTGTTTTTAAATGATTTAAGTCAATATGAAATTAATCGCATTAATTATAATTTATTCTTTAAACTTACAATGTGAGATTCTCATCAACAATTTTATATCTCTAAATATGATAAATTTAAGGTTTATGATTACAAATCTAGAAAGGAAGAATGATGAAATTTAAAGTTACTTGGAGAGACTTTTATATTTTTTCAATCAATTGGATTTCATAGTCCGAACTCATTATTACTAAGCAAATGTGGTCGAAAAGAAAACATCGTTGACAGTTTCTCAGTATTCATGAATTGAACATCCATCACACCGAATTGCCGATTCAATTTAAACCAATTTTGTTGCCTTTCACATATGCTGATGCAGATCATGTAGCAAACTTTGTCTGATGATAATTTTTTTACATATAAAAATTAGGGTCTCAATTTTTATCAAATCCTACAGTCAAATGTTGAACACAAAAATGTTAAGAGATGATGTACTTACAATTTGTTAGAGATCCGTAAATAATTTAGCTCTTTTTCTGATGATGTTTTTTAGTGCAAAATTCCACAATTAATTAATAATGCTTATATATGTTTAGACTTAATTATCAGTAGTTGGTTTTTTTTGGTTTTGTGTAGACTTATTGTGTGACAAATGACTATCTGTATTTTTTGCAGTTGTCTATTTCTGCTTCCCCGGCCAATTAATTAATACAGATTTTAAGTAGTTGGTATTTAAGAGTCTATCCATAAATCTTCACTCTATATAGTCTATACATACAAACAATTTTTTTTTTATTATTGAATTGTGATAAATTTTATTTTTAATTATTGCACAAAAAGATGTTCGAAGATAAAGTAAAAAAAAAAAAAAAAAAACGAAGCAACATACGAAATATAAATTTTTATTGACCAGATTAATTGTTGACATCGATCTTGGGTAACAACCTCGATATTATTACTCACAATCTTCTGATGCAGCATTCAAATGATTGATCACAGCATTCAAACCTAACTTTTTCCTCTTGTTATCAAAATTTCACACATATTGCTTTTAGCTCTGTATTCTAATATGATGCAAATGGGGACGGAAGTACATTGGAGGTAGGGGTGGTAATAGGTGTTAACGGATCATATTTGTATTGTATTTTGATATATTTATAATACGATAAGGGTCAATGTAAATACAATATGATAAACTAGTTATGTCTTAACATGAATATGATTTACTTAATAATATATTGATGTGATACGTTTAATATGATTAATCTATAAAATTATAATAATATGATCTAGTTAATACGTATATAAGTTATAATGTGTCAAGTTAAATATATCAACACGATGATATGAATTATTCAAGGGTTCAACATGTTTTTTTCAATCTGAACACGACAATATAATTTTTATTTATATATCAGATTGACACGATTGTGACACAAACATGATAAATCTCAACTCTAATCCACAAATATTATGTTAGGTTCGTATTGTGTTCATTATTACCACCTTAATCGGAGTCGAAGGCATTGAGTCTCCTTAAAATTTTTGAAATTTTTAGAGATAATTTAATAAATTTTATGTTCTTTAAAAACTAATATATTATTTATTTTAAACAAAATTATTTACTATTTTACTTTTTAAATTTCAATACTTTCACTCTACTTAAAATTTCTAGCTCTACAATGAAACGCAAATATATAGAAGAATCTGAAATAGCAACTTTCTTTACGAGGCATGGTCATACTCTTGTAGTCAATCATTTTCATTATTCAATGATGGGTCCAAATCCATTTTTAATACTCTCTCTCTCATATCGATCCCGCATCACTAGCCGTCTATTTGTCATCACATTACACATAGTTCAAAGTTGTTGAGATAACCACCAAATATATATTCCCCTTATCATGATTTGAATATTTATTCTTTTTTAAATTAGTGAGAGCCACTAATTGAGCCACCTATAAATATTTAATTTTACAAAATTTATGGTTTAGATTTTTCGTAAATATTCGGTTCTGAACGTATAAAATATATTGAGATATCTCATATCTATTAATTAAAATATATACAAACTTACTTATAATAATTTAATGATTTGAACATTCCTACTCCTTCTTACTAGGTTTTGGGATGAATTTAGGTCAAAAGGCTAACATCACACGTATAACGTATATGGGGAATCAAAAGCCAAGTTGCCTACTATCTTTATCTTTTAACTTATCTAGGTAACATTCTCTCTCTATATATATATATATATATATATCTCAATTTTATAAATATCGAACATGCTTCCAAAATAATAAAACTATACAGATAACTACAGGTCGTATTGTATTTGAAAAAAATTTTTTTTAAAAAAAAAATTATATTTATAAAGAGTTTTTAAAACTATTTTTTGATATCTGCGATAATTTAAAAAAAAAGCTATTTATAAAAAATTTTAAAAATCAAACTATTAAATAAAAAAATTCAAAATCTATTTTAAAAATAATGGATAATTCTGTATGTTAATAGGTATCATTAAAGTCGGAAATATGTCGAGAACATATTGTTCATGCGGCAATAGAAATTTAACTAGACTCCACAAAAAAAACAAAAAAGAGGGCAGAGATATTGACCATCTACTCGATATTTCTGCAAACTACATAGAACAGAAACAGATTAACATGCGATAGTTAAATTATACGAATTTATATAATTAATTTTTTTATTTAAAATATAACTCTAATTTTGTAATTAATTTAATATCTAAATGATCATATTTGATAAAAAAAAAAACTCCCGATATTATCAAATTTGCAAAAATTTAGTCCTAATTTTTAAAATATTTAGCATCTAATTAGTGATAATTAAATTAATAAATTGAACAAAATTTTCAGTTAATTCTATTTATAAAATAATAATAAATAAATTTAATTTTATTAGTTATAGTAACAAAATGAGTGTCACATTACTTTCTAATTAAATATCCTCTATCCATTGTTACATTACATGCATGCACATGAAATTTTTTTAAAGAGAAGTGAAATATCATACCTTAAAATGTGAATTTTTATTTATAAATATAAAGAGAAAATTTATATCTTTTATATTGTTAATTATCTTGTAAATTGATTTGTTAGTAACAATTCTATGCTAATTTTTTTTAGGGAAAATTATTTTTCCTAATTTGACATAATATATTAGTATCTATATAAAATTTGAAAATTATATTATTTGTCTCTCTGTATTTGATATAATATACCAGTGCCTTTTAGAATTTTTAAAATTATATTATTTATTTCCTGAAATTTGATATATTTGCACTAGTACCTCTGCAGATTTGAGTTATTATACTAATACCTCCTGAAATTTGACATATTGCAATAATATTTCATTGAATAAAAAATAATATTTTTTAATAATAATAAATATATTAAAATTTAACAAAATAACTATATAATTTTAACAGAAATAAAATAGAGGTAACAAATTATATAATTTTCAAACCAGTAATTTTCCCTTTCTTTTATTTTTGTTATGTTGTAATTAGAGTTGATAATTTTTTACATGATACGACATATAAAATATGAATTTTTTTACAATATACAAACACACTTAATCTATTTATTATACGATTAGACACATTTAAAAATATATTAAATATTTAATAAATTTTATACAATATGAAACAACACATTTAATATGACACGAATAGATTATATAAAATGAAACAATACATTTTAAAAAAATAATATATATATATATATATATATATACACACACGATACGAAAATGATACAACATAAATATAGACAAGATACTTTATACATTAGACACGAATTGCCATAGCTTCTTTAGCCTTGTAATGCTGAATGCAAGGGGAAGGGTCCAAGGCAAATAATTGGTAGAACTATCGTGTCAAAAGCAAATACCTTTCTGGAAATTTTTAGATAATGTGAATGTTAGAATAGAAGTTATGGATTAGCTTCTTCACAACAAGACAACATATTAGACTTTGGGCCTTTTTCTTTTGCAAGGAGCAATGCCATCTTATGTCGACATAAAAACAATAAATTAAGAAAAAAAAAAAGAAAAAAAGAAAAAATCGGTTCAACTGGAAAACTTCTGAAAGTGTGAATTCATTCATAATCTTCTCCAGGACTCAAAACTTGGGAGTCGGCTCGAATTCAATTTAAGAGCAACTTTTTGAGACAGATGGCCGAAATTGTTTTATATAAAAAATTTAAGGGATATAATAAGAATTTATAATTATAACGAGACTAACTTTATATCAATTTAAACCATTTTAAAATCTTAATAAATTTACAATTGTTAAATCTGGCAGTCTAGACCACACAATTATAATAAATTGGAGGCTATAATTTTCGAATTACCAAATTCAAGTAATTAATAATTAATTTATTTGATAATTTCAAATAATTAAAGTTCTCCTGTTTTGAATAATATTTTATACAAACAAATGGGAAGGTGCACATAACTTTGATGTGTCTGATCCTTTACCAACTTCAATACAGCGAATCTTTAGAATTTGATACGGGGTTAATAAAATTATACTAACTAAATTTTGATTTTATTGCAGCATAATAATAAATTTTTTTGTCCCGAAAAATTATTGGCTTATGCTTTCGTTTAATTAAAATTATTTTATGGTTTATATTAATTTCTGGTGATATATCAGTTGTCCTATCAGATTTATGATAACATGTCAGCTGTCACGTCATAATGACACAAATAAGAAAATTAATCAAAAATAACTTTAGTAAAATAAAAATATAGGTTAACGACCTTTTTGGAATGAAAAAAAAATAATTTTATTGTAGTAAAAATAAAATTCTTTATAAATACAAATTCTTAAAATTTCTTAATATTGTATACTGATATATCTTTCATTATTTCTCTAAAATCTTAATTCTTAAATTAATGAGATGGGCCAATTTGAATGAACGTACTTATTAAATTGATCGATTTTTTTGATAGGAAACAAGCAAACAAGATTGTTGAATAAATTTCAATTTCATATAAATGACATTTGATTGTCTGTGGCACCTTGAAAGAATGGTAGTCACTTAACCTCATGAGAACAAATGGTCCTAAACCATGGATCCACTTCACATTTCACAGATACACTCCGCTGATTTGATAATTCGTTTCATAAAAACAGAGTTCTTTTAAAAACATAATCCCTTATCAGAAGTTCAATAAATATAAAAATATTTTATAATTATAGTGTATTAATTAAAAATTTATAAATTCATCACTGTTTAGTGATAAGAAAACTAAATAGTATTTGAAATTGTTGTTAGAATATTATAAAAGTAGGTTTTAATTTTTTTTTTAAATTTAATTGACTAATTTTTATAATTTTTTATAAACTGTTTTTGGAAAGAGTATTTATTTCTATAAAAATCAGTTTTTAAAACTTAAAAAAATTTAAAAATATAATATCTTTTTCCAAAACTCAATTCCAAACGGATCCTATTTACAAACTATGTTGGTAAAATATGAGGTTTAAAGTCTAGACTCATCCAATTCTAATATTTTTATCCCAAATTATAATTTATTTATAAGATATAAATAATATGTTAATTTTTTAGTATAAGTATATTCAGTGTTTTTTTTATTAAGAAAATATATTATTTTCTCTTTATTTTTTTTTAATATAGAGAGTATAATTAATGCATGGATATATGTTAAAAAAATATATATGAAATTTACAATTTCCTGTTCTGATGCGACCAGCTGTAATACAATACATATTTATCAATACCTTCACCATCATTATCCGTCAATGCACAAGCATATTCCTCCGATCGATTAGCTTTATCAATTATTTTAGAGGGTAATTGCTCTAATGGTACCAAACATTGTCACGTTGTTATAATTTTGTACCAAATTTTTTAATTGTTATAAATAAATATTAAATTTTTCATTAATATTACAATTTGATACCAAATCTTTTAATTTTCAATATCGGAAATATGACATTATATGATACGTCACTTTATTATCCACATCAGATTGATTTCTTCATAAAAATGCATTCAAAATGACGATGATTGGATAAATTATTTAATTTATTTGTGTAATTTATTTTTCTTTAAGTATTGGAAACATCGCTATTTAAGTGTATTTTTATAAGGGAATGAATCTGATATGGATAATATAGTGTTGTAATATATTATGTCATCTTTCTGGCGCCGAAAATTAAAATTGGTACTAAATTGTAATATTAATAAAAGATTTGACACTATTTTGTAATAATTAAAAAGTTTGATACCAAATTGTAATATTAATTAAAAATTTGGTACCAAAATATAACAATTAAAAGATTTTGTATCAAATTGTAAAAAAGTGTACCATTTATGCAATTAGTTCCTTATTTTAGTTTTGACTTTATGGGTACTCCTAGCAAATGAATTGATAAAGTGATAATACTTTCTTAATTAGCATAAAATTAATTAATACTCCATATTGTTAATATAAAAAAAATTAATAATACGATATTAAACTAAAAAATGATATAAATACTATAACATAAAAACAAATGAATAATAATAATATTATTAAATTAATAATAAAATAATTTATACTATAAGCCTCGTGATACAAGAGAAACCAAAATTTTCATATATATCATGGTCAAGGACACATCACACAGGTTTCAAGTTTTAAATTACTTGAGAACAACATCTTCTAAAAATATCAAAAATTAGCAATTTATTAGAAAATAATAAGTACGCATGGAACTATAATCCACTTAGCTAAGCATTATACTCAGAAATCCAAATTATAATAGTAATTGCCATAACTAAGAATATAAAACTAAGAAAACACATAAAAAGAAAAAAAAAAACTTGGAAGGCAGCAGGGCAGCCGGCCGGTTAATTTAATAACATTGAAGTATGGTGATGATGATCTCAGATTTGCATTAAAGAGGATAAGAGAAAATTAGGGTTCTTATTCATTTCGGTGGCATCTCCACACGATGCTCATAATGAATGATTGCCACACGGTATTGGAGGCACACACATAGAGAGAGGGGTTTTTTTTTTTTTTTGAGTAATTGTATGGTGCATCCGGTGTAATTTACACCGGTGTCTTAAAAATATTGAATTATAAACTTTTATTCTCATCTGTTGAAAATGAATGGTTGAAATTAAAAGTTAATGATCCAATGATTCTAAATCATCAAGTATAATTTACACTAGATGCACCACAGAAATCCTCTTTTTTTTTCGAAATCATAAGTATTTTCGATCTACCATCTAAATGACAATTACTAATTATATTTATTTTTGATAGAATTTTTAAGAGTAATAAAATATTTCTACAAAAATTTTAAAATTATGGAAAAAATTTTATAACAACTATTCTACACTTCTTATATAAAAAGAGTATTTTATATACATAGAGCTGACTTCTTGAAAGGATGTAGTAAATGATGATTGATGTCCATTTTGACTATGTGGAAGCAAACCCTTTTAACCCCGCACTTGGGTCAGCCTAATTAAATAATCACTTCCTTTACTGATCTCTTCCGCTCTATATATACTCAACTCATTTCCAGGCCATAGACGCTTGTCCTCTTCACTTCTTATTTGTAACAGACATCATCATTATTAGTACTATTAGCTAAATCTTTTAAGGAGAAAAACAGAGGAAGAAAAATAATTAAATTTAGGGAGATATGGGGAGACCGCCTCGCTGTGACAAAATTGGAGTGAAGAAAGGACCATGGACTCCTGAAGAAGATATCATCTTGGTTTCTTATATTCAAGAACATGGACCTGGGAATTGGAGATCTGTTCCTACTAATACAGGTCATTTTAATTAATGTTCTTCTTCTTTTTCTTTTTTCTTTTTTTGAGAGCCTCTAGTACTTTTTTTTGTTTGGTGGGAGGAAGGGGGAGTATTAAGTTTTGATTTAGAGTTTGTTTGTTGGGTTGTTTCAGGTTTGCTTAGATGCAGTAAGAGCTGCCGGCTTAGATGGACTAATTATCTCCGGCCAGGTATTAAGCGTGGTAACTTCACTGATCATGAAGAGAAGATGATTATCCATCTCCAAGCACTTTTGGGCAACAGGTAATTAATTAATTTATATATATATATATATATATATTTCTCTCTGATTTTAATTTGTTTCCATATCAAGTATATATCAGTGATTAACTGAATTTGAAAATGGGTTTTTTGTTCAGATGGGCAGCCATAGCATCTTATCTTCCTCAAAGGACAGATAATGACATAAAAAATTATTGGAATACCCATTTGAAAAAGAAGTTGAAAAAGGCTCAAGATGGCCAAAATCATGATGGGTTTTCAGTCTCACAGCCAAAGGGTCAGTGGGAGAGAAGGCTTCAAACAGATATCCATTTAGCTAAGCAAGCTCTTTGTGAAGCTTTATCTCTTGATAAATCAGCCTCTTTAACTGATTCAAAGCCATCACTCGCTAGTTACACAAAATCCCATCACCCACAAGGATCCACTCCTTATGCTTCAAGTGCTGAAAACATAGCCAAATTGCTTGAGAACTGGATGAAAAATTCACCCAAATCAGCTTACCAATCAAACTCTGATGCAACCACGCAATCTTCCTTCATCAACGGAGCCGCCGAAGCTGCAGCCAATTCCAGTTCTAGTACTGATGGAGCACATAGTGCAACCACACCTGATCAGGGATTTGACTATATCTTCAGCTTCAGTTCATCTTCAAACTCATCAGATGCTTCTCAATTGGTGGATGAGAATGCTAATTTGACGCCTGAAACCAGTCTGTTCCAAGATGAAAGCAAGCCAAACATGGAGAATAGTCAAGTTCCACTTTCTTTGCTGGAGAAATGGCTATTTGATGAAGGTGCTGCTCAGGGTCATGAAGAGCTAATTAATATGTCATTGGAATATTCTGCAGTTGGGCTATTTTGAAAATTAACAAAAAAAAAAAAAGGAAAAAAAAAACCTTAATTATTATCATGTCAATATCAGGGTTTTTTATTTATTTATTAGGAAAAACTTGTTTTATAGCCTAAGCAGCTAAGATAACACCCAACTCAGTGGAAGAACAAAAAGTGTAAATTAAAACTATATATCTATATATGAATATCCTACGTCCTTTATATACAGTTATATCTTATTTAATTATCATCCTATTAGACCTTAAATCTCTGTATTTTTGTGCAAATTTTGGTGTTTGTTTATGCAGCATTAATTAGGTTTTTTTATTCTTATTTTTTCTAGCTCCTGATCATATCTTTTATTCACTCCATTCCAAACTAATATATTCTTTAGTGTTGCACTGAAGAAAACATTTAATACTTAATTATTGAAAAAAAATTAGTTACTAGGACTAAATTATTCCTCCATATAGATATATTCAAAATTAGAAAAAAGCCTATAATTTTACAAAACTATTTAATATAGATAAAGTTAACATATGGGTAAAATGGAAAAGAAAAAATTAATATTGCATGGGATACATAAAAAAAATAGCGGATAATTGAATTTTTTTTTATTTGAAAAAGATATAATTAGCTTAGAATGGGTGTAGGCTATATTTGAATTATGAAATTTTGGATAAAAAATTTTGAATAATTAATAAATTTCTGTTAAATTCATTATTTTTGCTGCTTAAAAAAATGTCCAAATTCATAAATTTTGAAAAATCACTCATATATCAAAATCTTTCATTTTTTAGAAATTTAATTTTCCACCTTTTAAGTAAGAAAGTCTAAAATTCACTATTTTTTTTTCAACGAGAGATTGTTGCCAATTTTATTTATTTCAAAATTATCTTTAATAAATTAATAATATTTCAAAACTTTTTTAACCATAAAAAACGCAACAATCATTTTTTTAATTTTAAATAATTACTTTAACTTTATTATTATTATTATGCATTAAATTATTTATAAAAAATAATTTTTAGTTTATACCAATATAATTAGATATTATAACGCATGAAAATTTATCTCGTTTTAATAATAAATAAATTATGTTTAAAAGTTTAACTTATTATATATATATATATATATATAAAAGATAGAGTATTATTAACGTTTTTTTTATTATTATTTGTTAACTCTTAAAATAATCAATATTATTTTTTCAATTTTTAAGCATATTGTGAAACCGATTATATATACTTAATTAATAATAAATTTTTAATATTTAATAAATGACAGAATTAGAAATTAATTGTTAAATTTATAGATTGTGATAATTGAAGTAAATATGAGTATAAAAGAAATTACATTATTAATCAATAAATTTTATAATTAAACCAAAAGATTGAATTATCAAATCAATCAATTTTAATTTCTCTCAATCCGAAGGTTACCACAGTAATTTCCTCTTCTTTTCCATTTTTCATTAATACTTTGTGAAGTGTTCTTATGATGTGGGTATTAAATTGGTGGCGGCCTAACTAGAATGTACCAATGCATCTCTCTAAAGTTTTTCCAAAGCTTCATTAAAAACAAAAAAAAAATATATATTCTTTTTCTTTATGAGGATCGAGGCCTTGGGTTTCGCCACTAATTCAGAAGGCAATTATCTTTTTGTTTCCTATTCAATGTTCTAGTGATTTTACAATTCAAACATTATTTCAGGTAATTAATTATTTACAAGAGATTATTATATCTTATGGAGTAGTTAAGTATAGAAAACAACATATATATCATGAAAACTTGTGGAGATATCTCAATTACATCGATCATTTTAATACCATTAATATTTTTTAATGCAATTAATTTCCTTAACTGCATAGAGCAGCACAATTAATGCTTTTAGTTGCCTTCGGATCTTAGATTAGATTGTGTCTCCTAATAACTTGATATTCATTCTTTCTTGAGTTAGCTTTTCATTAGGGGTAAATTAAGTTCAAAATCCAACTTCATCATGCCATTCATTAAAGTTGTTAGTACTGTAATGTTAAATTGTAGATTGTTAGTTTTCTTTTTCATTATCATTCAAAACTGTTAGTTTACTTTTTTTTTTTTTCTTAATATGTACCCAATCGAATTAGTCTAATCAATTCATAGCGAAAATTCAAATAGTGACAAGAATTTTAGAGTATCTACATATTTGAAGTTCAAATTCAAAACTTCTGATTAAGCTGTAAGAGGATGTGAATAAATTGATACAAGACTAAATCTAACCGTTAATTTACATCCTCTTAGATAATGTTAATTTACTTTTAATTTGTCTAATCAGTGATTTGAAAAAAAGATTAATTTAAATTTAAATAAAAAAAATTATGCTAATAATAAAGGGAATTTGAAACATAAGTTCATCTAATCTTACCGTTTAGAGTAGTTATGTATATTTGTTTTTGACTGGTTTGGAAATCATGCTGTTTCAATTAACGAAAGTTTCCATTTCTACTAAGATAATGTAGGTTCACATTTATAAATAGTAATAAAAAATTAAATAGGCATAGGGATAGTGACTAGTGAATCATTAACGCTGTAAGTTGTATAAAAAAAATTTTTTTAGATAAATTCTGTATACTATTTTATTATGTATTCATATATTATTCACATGGAAAATAAAATAATTAAATATATATTAATAAATAATTGAATTAATCTATTAATAACGTAATAGACTAAATTCACCTAAAAATTTATTCTTCTGCAAAAGGACATTAAATACTTGAGTGACTGCATTGCATCATCATATGAAAATTTTATAGGTTGCAGAAAATGTTGATTTTTCTTAAGTTCAATAATAAATGGATATTTTGAGCCAAAAAAATATTAAGGTTTTTAATTGTTCTTAATTATAAATTTGTTAATTGAGATTATAAACCTTCTTATGGGATCTAATTTAAAGTTATTGTTATGGATTAAGCAAAAAATTATTCAATCTATTTTTATTTTGTTTGTGTTATTTTACCTTTTAAAATGGAACATATAAATCTTATTTCACTTAACATTCACAAAATACAATTAATTTAGATAAAAAATAAAAAATAATCAATGTTAAATATATAATTATTCTTTTATCATTCACTCTATGCAGCCTGCTTAATTACGAGGTTGAGATGCCTCTAACTAATTCAGCGCCTACAAATCAATTTATTTATTATGAATAAAATAAATTTATTACAAACTCAAAAAAATATAATTTTATTATTATGAAAAATTAGTTAATTTCTTATTAAAAAAATTTTTAACATACTTTATTTTCTTATAAAAACAAATTTTCGGTTGAGTTTAAAAAAGTGGTATGTAGCGGTCTATTATTAGTAACTTAACAATTTTTGTGAAAGGGAACAAACAACAAGAAAAATTTGAGGGAGGATTTCGACGTACTTCGTTCTCATATCCAATACGAATAGAATTAGTCTCGTTTGGTTGATATATAAACTGAAAATATATATAATTTATAAAAAAAAAGAATACAGTTTAAAAGCATTAAAAAATTTATTTTACTGATCTGACTCGTATTTTTTAATATAATTATGAGAATCATTTGATTCTTTGGCCAAATTATAATTATTTGGATTAGTATAGATTAGTTAAGGCTCATTCAACTTATCACGTGCGGCACATGAGAATTAAGGAGAGTCGTCCCCTTCCCAAAATTTATCGATATTAAATAATTTTGACTATATATATACTTCTTATGTATTGTAAAAATATATTTACTTTTAATATTTTCTCACATTATAAGTTCATTTTAAAAAATATATATAATCGATTTGTTAATTTTATATTATAATAAATATAATTGCTATTTTTAATTTTTTAATATTTCTCAAATTAATGTAGCAATATATTGGGATAAATATATATAGTTACAACTATATCAATTAATATATTTTTTAATTTTGTTAAAATATAAATTAATATTTAATTTTTATCATCGCTATTCACAGTTTTGCAAATATTAAAGGAAGTTTTTCTAGAGGACACTATTATAATGGTCATTCTGTAGATAAAAAACATGATGTTGAAAGCTGTAACTGGATATGCAGATCAACATCGTGCGTGTATATTTTTATAAAATCAAATTGTTAAAAGCACAATATAATTTCACAACTAATTAATTAGCAGCAATGAGGAGTAATTGAGGAAAAAACAATAGAGAAAGATGTTATATTAGCATGGTAGCCATGGACGAAGGCAAAGGGGTAACAGGAGTCCGGACCCCAAGTCCAAAAAAATTATAATTTAAATGTTAAAAAAAATTAGTAAGACTCTTTAAAAATATATATTTTACCCCTCCGATCCTATATAAAATCTCTCATTACGTATTCCTCCAATCAAATGATTCTAATTTCATCCTTGATGGTAGCCATTCAGAATCGAGGTTAGTAATAGTATGATTCAAATCCTAATGGCAAAAAAATGGGATATACATATAAATGATACTAAAATTTGTCACTTTGTTATAAGTTTCAAAATTTTTAGAAACGTTACAATTTAGTACTTAAGTTAAAGTTTTATAGTCAAATAAGATGTATTGGTTTGCCACGTCAGTTGATCAATATGTCGTATTATCTTTTTTTTTTTTATTAAAATTTTGATTTATATACCAAATTACAATATTTCTAAAAATATTGGTATCAATCTGTAATAATTACAAATTTTAGTATCAATTTGTATAAAATAATAAATTTTGGTACAATTTGTATATTTATTTCGGAAAAAAATGAAAAAGTTAGATGCATGGTTTTGTTACCAAACCCCAACCTAATATTTAGCATAAAGCAGCAAAGAAATCACAAGATCCTCTTGGATGTTTTATTTTATAAAATCTTAATTTCTAACCCCTCACATTAATTCTTCCTTGTAATCAATTATTTAAATATTAATTTGAAAAAAAAAAAATGGTATGCGCATGATTTTTTTTTTTTATCAAGTTATAGATATTTTCAATCAATCAATAAAAATTATATAATAAAACTAATCATATTCGCATTTACTGTATGATTTTATTAATGAGTAATGAGTAATTGAATGTAAAATTAATAAAATAAATAAATAAACAAATTTACAGATAAGAAGAGTTTAAAGTCAGCTTATAGGGAACAGATGAAAATAGTATTAAATGAAACAATGTGAAGACTTTGACTTTAATTTGCCTCTTTTTACAAGTTGCAATCCAATTGAATCTTAGGAAAAACTCTTGGAAAAAGAAAAAGAGAACCTTCTTTATTTTTAGATGATTTGCTCTGATGAAAAGGGATGCCGACACTTTCTCGCATATTTTTTATCATATGCTTTTAACATAAAAAATACTTTTTTATAAAATATTAATTTTTATTATAAAAATTAATAATATTTTATAAATATAGAGATATATGTATTTCTTAGTGTATAATAGAAAATATTATAATAAAAAAAATAAAAATTTTAAAAATAAAATAAATATTATTTTCTTCACTTTTGATATTTCATCTCTTCTCTTTTATCCGTCGATTAAAATTTTTTATAAAAATTAAAAATGTCATTTGATATGTATAAATATAGGTATAAAATGACTATATTGCCGTTTTGTAGAAAAATTAAATCTAATTAGTTGAGATTTTATCAATAAAAAGAACTTATTTTAAAAGTAAAATATAAATAAAATTAAGAAAAAATTATTTTTCATTGATAACCTAAAATGATAATTAGAAGAGAACGGAAGAAATAGTAAATACTAAACCGTCAATCAAACAATTATCGTCGCCAGTGTTAAGAAATCATTGAAGATAACATTGCTTTCACGGTTATGTCCCCACAACATGGCAAGGCAAACAGTCCTTTTGGCTTTTTCCTTTCCGTTTTGAATTGTCAAAGGAAACACTGTTAATTTATATAAATATTTTATTGAAATTTGAATTCCGACGATAGATAAGTAGATGAAAATAGTTTCATTCATATTCTAATATTTGTGAAAATTGTAGAAGATTTCAGCTTTAAATATTTTCACCACTATCCATTAATGTTAATAAAAATTTAATATTTTATGTGTATTAGAGGATGATGCTCTAATGAACCAAAACCCTGGTTTATTTATTTTCTCTTCTATTAAATCTCTAGTATGTTGACAGAGACAGAATCAAGAAACTAATAAAAGTCATTGAAAGGAAAGTTCCTTCGGAGACATGACATAAATGGGTGCATGCATGCATGGGATGGAAGAGTAGTCATGGGCAAGCACATTAATGAAGTCATGAGAGCCCATCTTCCACCTTTGAAATGAAATCATTAACAGCTGGCCAGCTAGCTCTACCCGCGCTCACTATTTCCTTACCCTTTCTTTTTCTTTGAACAATTTAAAATTTTATAAATTTATGCAATTCTTAAATTCATTTAAGCAACTTTTTTTAATTATTAATTTTGAACTAATTTATTCATGGTTTATAAAAGAAATATTAAATATATAATTAATATTACTTTAGTCGAAACATTTAATACTAGAGAGAGTAGATGAAAAAAGGGATATTAAAAGATGCATTATAAGCAAATTTACTAACATGCTCTGCAATTTGCATCTGAAACTTTTTCAATTTTTATGTCTAAGATGCTTGAATTGGTGTTGAATTTATCAAATTTTAAGTTGCAGATTGGATTTTGCTTCAACAAGTAGCAAAGAACTTGATAGTAAACTAGGTTGGATTTGAAACCCAATATATCTTTAGGCCCAACAATCAGCCCCATATGGAGAAGAAATGGAAGAATTTATATATTAGTTTAGTTTTGACTTGGGGACCTTGAATATAATTTGGATAGGAACAAGGTGGGGGACAAGAAGGGGGCAAAAAGAGAATGGTGAGAAGAAAAACAGAACAAGGAGCCCACAAATTTTTATTAATAAAGTAGGTGTGTTTTGTCGAGGATAGTATGTCTCTGTGGCATAAGAGTTTGCTTCTCATATTAAAAGTTTCAGCTTTCAGACTCGCAAAGACAAAAATAAATAAATAAAAGTGTGTTTTGAGTAGGGTTGGTGGATGAATATTCTAATACTCATGCATGCATTTGTTGTATTTCACTTGGGCTAGCTACCGCCCACATGCATGGCCCAATGTACAAGTTAAATGTGCCCTACACACCAACATATTAAGGAAATTTTTCATAAATACGAAAAAATGGAGAAATAATTACAATTTTACTTGTTCTCAATATTTTTTTCAATTTTACTGAAAAATACTTTCAACAATTATATCAGCACCTCCTGCATACTTTGGGTATATATCAAGGATACATTCGATTTAAAGTACTTGATAGAACAAACGATAATCTCTGGTATATCTTAGTCATACATTCGGTATATCTTGGGGATATTTTGAGCCTAAAATAATTATGTGAACAAAAGCTATAAAGTCTGGAATACCTTGAGTATACCTTGGCAATATTTTTGGGATACCTTAGGCATAAAACAGTTGTGAACAAAGGGTATAAAGTTTGGTATATATTGGGTATATCTTAGGGATAATTTGATAAATCTTTGGAAATTCCATGAGAATTCCTCAGGTATATCTTAGGGATACTTTGGATATAACTTGAGAATTTCCTGGAAGGAGTTTCCTGAGAATATCTTAGGGATACTTTGGTATACTTTTGGAAATTATATGAGAATATCTTCAGTATACCATGGGATAATTTGGATATACCTTGAGTTTAATTGTCCAAATTTTTACCAAAAAAGAAAAAAAACAAAAAGAAATATAGATGATGCAATATAAAACAACACCAACGTTAATTAATCACAATTGGTATTGGAGTGCAATAAATCTGAAAATTATATGATTTCTCAAATTGCAACCATTGTATTGTCTAATTTTGAAAAATATTAGGGTGTTATTCATGAGGTAATGGGAGTTGCTATAGTTCTAGATCTAAGATATAAGATGATTTTGCTTGAATATTATTTTCCTAAAGTTTATAGAGAAGATTTTTCATTTCAAATTCATAATATACAACAATTTGCTTGTGAATTGATGAATTCTTATGAATCTGACTGGAATATTGGGGTTGTTGGAAGCGATTCTATAATTGTGGATGCTAGTCATTCTAACAAGGTTAAAGATAAGTTGTTAAACTATGATATCTTTGTAAGGAAAAAAAAAAAGAGAGCTAGGACTTCACAAGCTAAGACACAATTAAACAATTATCTAGAAGAAGTCTTACCAAGATCAAAGATTTTAATATCTTGTTGCGGTGGAAAATAAATGAAGTTAAATATCCTGCTCTTCGAGCCATTACTAGAGATATATTAGAGATTATTGTCTCCACAGTTGATTCTAAGTCTACTTTCAGCACTAGTGGTAGGATTGTCAGTCCACATTGCAGTAGGTTTCATCAAAAGATATTAGTGACACTCATGTGTGTACGAATTGACTTTGGACTGCTGAAAATATAGGTAATACTCCATTTTTTCCTTTTTTTTTTGGGTAATTCTTTGATTTCTGTTATATATGGTTGATAAATATACTAGTTTTGATATTTGAATGTGTTATTTAAATTTTTAGATAGAAAATCAGAACATGTAGATGAATATATCACTATATATGATGAACATTGACTCAGATGATGAAGGTATTCAAATAAATAAAAATAGATTTTTTATTTAAGTGTTCAAGATATTGAATTGGTTGTTTAAAGGTTGAATGCAAGAGTCATCACAACTTAATGATGGACACTTTGTTCATATTATAGTCATCACAAATTAGAGTAGTTGATATTTTTTCTTATTCTTGTTTGTTTAATTTGTTTAAGACTGGATAAATGGTTAAACTTTCTTTGCATGTTGTACTATTTATTTGTTTGTGTTGGCTTCAGATTTTCATTAGAACATTTTTTTTCTCTTATTCCTATTTGTTTGGTCAAGACTTTGAATGGTTGTAATTTCTTTTTATATTGTTCTATTTATTTGTTTTAGATGGAAAATGAATTTTTTTTTCATGATACACTTTGTTTTAGTTTAAAATTGTTGAATTGACATTGAAATTAGGGCAACGGATTGAGATCGGGAATCATGTCCGCATAGGAGATAAGGACGGGGATGGATGAAATTTTTCGGGATCGGGTATTGTCAAATCCACTCCTAATCAGCTCAGTTGCCACTTCTAAATAAAATTCAGGTCCGAATAAGTTTTAGATATATTATTTATATATGTATTAAATAGATGGATTATGGTTAAATGAATATGAGTACCCATATAACCAATTAAATAGGTTGTAAACAATTCAATCCATATCCACTCATTTGCCACACCTGCATGTGCCCAAAGAAATAGAAGACTAAATTGCAAGCTTCTTCTCTTGTGTTTGCAAAGGGTTGTGCTCTTCTTGTGGGCTATGAGCCACCCCAAATAAGGGCCCAGAAGAGATAAAATAAGAAAAACGTACAAGAGATACGACTTATTAGAATAACTTTTTTTTTAGATAAATACTATTTGTTATAGTATTTTTTGTTCTAATGAATTTTAATTTATATAAAATATTTTTATTCTATCCATTCACTTATTTTATTTAATATACATTAAAAGTACAGGTATTTTATGAAAATTGAGTTTCAACTTTTTAAATCCTACATTTAAAAGTGGACTTCTTAACGCCTTTTGCAATGAATAAAACATTTTTACTGTCTTAGTTTTTTTTTAATAGCAGTTTAATGTTAATATTAACTACCTTTTTTAAACCTTGATTATGTGGGTAAAAAGTTATGTTTTGACACCGATCTCTTCCATAATACTCGCACCCAAAAGGAAAAACAAATCGTATTTTATTGTGTATTTTCTAAAATGAAAAATTATTTTATTATATAAATAATAATAATAATTTCCCTTTCTCTTATACTTTTATATACATAATAAAAATCTGAGGATGAAGTACAAAGGAGATAGATTAAAAGTGGCTTTGTTGGATAAAGGACAAGAGGAAGATGATCACGTGTTCCACAAATTAGGCAATTATAATTAAAATAACATAAATATTTTATTAAAAGTGGTATGATCATAAAAAGATTATTCCAGTATTTAATTTCCTAATTTTTTTTTGGTATTAAAAGGATTTCAAAGATCAATATATGGTAACCGTTTATTATATGCTTAACACTGGCCATGTTATTAATTATTAACAAAAGCATATTTTTGGAAATGAAAGACAGGGAATATTAATTTATAATATAAAATTGTAATATTACTCACAATCAGCGACAGTTGTATGCTTAACCCATAAAACAAAAGTTTAAAGAAAATGATTAATGGGGTGGGTGTAAAGTCCTCTCAAAAATGTTAAAATCTAAAAATGGGGTCACAGCCCAAAAGTTAGGTCCATCAAAAGAACTAAACTTGTCTGATTTATAAAGCTATATGACATTTTTGAGTCATCCCATATGGATTGATTGATGGGATTTTGGGCCTTCACAATTGCATCCACCTAACTTAATAACGATGGATTTTTGCACAATACCGAATTTTTGCTTTTATTTATATATTTATTTCTAGTTTCTCATTTTTTCATTCTAACTAAAAATAAATTTGTTTTATTGATTTTTTGAGTTTTCATTTTTATAGAGTGAGAGAAAGAGAAAGT
>CATIWF010016916.1:0-30171 GCA_949630135.1 Balakata baccata | reverse complement strand
ATTCCATATAGTTATTATAACTATTGAATGTATGTCTATGTGATGAATGAATATATATTGTGCATGCTATAATATGATAAGACTTAAATTGATGAAATCTCTCAATAAATAATAATTAAGACTAACGTCTTCCATTAATATGGGAAGAACTAGAGTTTTTCTAAATGTCGGGCTGTTGAGCTGACTTAAGCCCACTCTATAAGAATATGTTCGAACCATTGAAATATGATTTCATAATTAATGAGTTGGTCTTAACTGATTTCATTGATTTGTTGAGCTGACTCAAGATCAATGTGTTGACCTTAGGGTGATTGATCTCTATTTTGATCTTGACAATCAAATTAAATGTTAATAATATTTTCATCTAGTATTGTTAAAGTTTCAAGTCAATTGGACTTGATTTGCTCAATGAACAAATTGGTCAAATGTTAAAGGACAATTTTCCCCTCGGGAAGTGCTCGATTCCAGCATTCCAAGCTTCAAGTCAAAAGTTCTAGAAATTTTTCCCAACCAGGAAACATATTTTCATTACTAGAAAACTTTTATCACAACCGAGAAATTTTACTGAAACTAGCCGTTGAAGAAAAAGACAAATCCAAGGCTGCTGCTTGTAAGGCTTCAACGGATATATGAATTTTCCGATCGGAAAACATGGTTTTTCTACCATAAAAGTGTCTCTATCAAACAACTTTTAATGTTTGTGCAAGAAGACATTAGAAAGAGTTTGACACTTAATTGTAACGGCTAATTGGAAGGTAAGCATTATAAATAGACCTCTAAAAGGCCTTAGAATGTAAGAGCTTTATTTTAAGTGTGTCAAAACTCTTGTAAATTTATTTCCCAACTTATTTTGTAAAAAGGCTTAAGTGTTAACCTTAAAACCTTAAACACTTGAATATAAGTTGTAAGAGTAAGCCTATTAAGAAAAACTCTTGTTTAGGTTATGTGTGAGCCTGTTCAAAACATAAGGAATTAACTGTTGTGTAAGCCATTAAAACACAAGGAATTTAGGTTCGGTGTGAGCCTTGAGAAAACATTTAGTTATGGATGAGCTAGGAAAACTCTCTAGTTGTGAGTTAGTTAGGAAACTATCTTGTATCTCTACTTGAGATAGTAGAATTCCTAATTGCGGTTGGAGAGAGGACTAGGATTTGTTAACACCCAAACCTCTATAAATCTTGTGTATTTCTTTTCTTGCTTCCTCATTATTTAGCATTTACTTTTGCTCATTGCTCAAAAATTCAAAGAAATCCATTACGCTAAAAATTTCTATTTGCCACCAATTCAACCCTCCCTTCTTAGTGCACCATCTGTCTAACAATTGATATCAGAGCTTTGGTCTATTCAAAGCTTAAGTGCGAGAGAAAAGATCAAGATGGTGAAGGTTGAAGTTAGTAATCATTTTCCTATTTTTGATGGTGCTAACTTTGCTTAATGGAAGTTTCAAATTGAGCTCTTATGGATAGTGAGACCATTGATTTATAGGATACTATCTACAAAGAGTGGAAGCCACCAACTAAGAGGGTAGACGGTGAAGAGGAGATTATTCCTCGAGATGATTGGTCTGAAGAATAAAGAAAGGCCAACGAAATAAACAAAAGAGCAATGACAATTCTCCTTGCCGCCATTCGTCAATAAGATAGTTTTAAAGTGTTGCATTGTAGAAGCGCTCATGAAATTGGAAAACTTTGGAGAATTACTATAAGGGAACCAAACAAGTGAAGTCCAAGAGAATCCAATAGCTTGTGTCTGAATATGAGCTTTTCAAGATGAAATCCTTTAAGTCTATTACCGATATGACCAACCGGCTCCTTGCTATCATCACAGCTTAAGAAAGTTTGGAAAGCATAAAATTTTAAGAAGTCTTCCTATCAAGGAGTATGGGTTAAGAGTTACTGCTATTGAGGAGGCCAATGAAGATTTAAGTAAAATGTCTACTAATATGCTCATTGGTAAGTTTCACACATGAGATGGCTTTGGCAAAAGACAAGGAGATGGAGCTTTAAAAGGAGAAGAAGACTTTAGCTTTCAAAGCTTCAACTTCAAAACATTATGAAGATGAAAGCTTTAGCCAAGAGGAAAGGAGTAAAGAAGATTGTGATGAAGAGATTATCAACCTTATGAAAAGATTAAAGCTTAAGGAAAAGAAAAGGTGTGGCAATAACTTCAATCAATCCTCTAAGTACTTAAGACACAAAAGGAGTTCCTACATGAAGCAAAGAAGGCATGAGACTTCAAGTGATGAAAGCTCCTTAAGTGAAGGAGAGCTTGCCGCCACTTGCTTCATGGCTTTATAAGAGGACTCCAATGAGGTATGTTCTATATCTCAATCTCACAAGAATTTGTTTAACATGCTTGATGATGATGATTTTATTGAGGTCATGAACCTTGAAACTGAGTAATTCAAAAAGAAAAGTGTTTTTCACAAAAATAAGTATTTAAATTTGAAAAATGATTTTAATAAGTTACAAAAGATTGTTTTAGAGCTTAAAACATCTAATGAATCTCTTAGGAAATCATTAGATGATCTTTCATCAAAACCTTCAACCTCTTCCTTGCTTGAAGAAAATAATATTTTAAAAAGTGAGGTTGAAGAGCTTAGAAACTCAATTTCAAAATTTCCTAAGGGAAAGAAAAATTTAGATACACTTATTGTATTTGAAAGACCTCCTTTAGTGAGACATGGTCTAGGCTTCAATGGAACTTCTATATCATCATCTCCACCTACCTCAATATTTATTAAGGCTAGCACATCACAAACCTCATCCATTGAGATAATTAGCTATAAAGTCAAAGACAAGGTACACACTAAACTCATTACTCAAAAGAAGAATAGTAACAGCTCACATAGTCTAAGAGGGAAACCTCAAAAGACTAACCATGTCTTCTTGTATAAAAGGCACGTACATAAGGTTACACATACCACACAACATTGTACTTGCTCACATTCACATTCTTTTCATATTATGAAACCTAAACCCTATGCAAAGTGGTAAGAAACATTTAAGTCTAAGCAATGCCACTATTGCATGAGATTTGGTCACAAAAACAAGCATTGTTTTATAAGGAAGGCTCATTGGGAACCTTATAAAGCTAACCCCTATGGACCCAAATTTAAATGGGTCTAGAAAATTCTTTAATTCTTTGGTAGGTTGCCTGTAAGTGGTCAAAGGCACATGCTCAACAAATTGTCTTCTCTTAAGTGATTAACTCCATTGAACTCAAACTTTGCATAAAGTAAGGGGGAGCTACTTAAAGAAGAGATCACAAGAGAATAATTCAATCTCTATGAAAAAATGCCTCAAGATCATGGAATGGTCTTCATATCGATAAGCATTCTCTAAACTCAATTTTATGCTTTAAGATGCTATACTTAACTTTATGTTTTTGATATGTGTTTGTGCGACCAACAATTGGAATCATTTGCTATCATTTGTTAGCAATTGATGACATTTGTTATTTTCATATCCTTGTTATGTTTTAGGAGTCTTTTTTTAACTTTGTTGTATCATGTTGTTTAATCTTTTAATATTATCTCTTATCTTCTCTTTTTATGCCCTATGTGATTGATCCTATGCTATACCTGCTTATATTCTTTTTTATCTTGACAAAAGGGGAGAAATATAAGAAAATATAAGCAAAATGTAAGAACATAAAAGGGGAGAGATCTAATCAAAATGAATTACTTTGAAACTTGATATAATTGCTTTTCAATATGTTAATTTCTTTTTTTTATGCTCAATTTTATTATTTTGCTTAGTTTGATTGTCAAAATAAAAAAGAGGGAGATTGTTAACCTTAAGGTAATTGCTCTCCATTTTGATTTTGGCAATCAAATTAAATGTCACTAATTTTTTTATTTAGTATTGTTTTGATAGTGTTGAAAGTTTCAACATATTTGGTTGTGAATTTCACATTAAACAAGTTAAGTATTTTCTAGAGACTCGTAACTCCCGACCAGAATATTAAACTCCCGACTGGGACATAATTACAGACCGAAAAATCCTTATCCAGACCGGGAAAGACTACCTTCTAATCTTCCAAAATTCCAGAAGCAAAAGCAGATCAGAACATGCATAGTTCCGACTGGGACGTGTAATGGTCCGATCGGGAAAATCAAATGGACATGACCGTTGAAAAGGAGACTCCACCAAAGTATACAATATCATCTGGAAGTCAAAATGACCAAGTTAAACTAACTGATGTCCCGACTGGGAAAGTATGGTCCCGATTGTGAAGCATTCGAAGCCAGTACACCCAGGACCTGACTATGGTGTCATCGAAGAGGTCTCGACTCGGACACAAGAAGTCCCGACCGGAAAAATCATATAGGAACTAGTCGTTGAAGCGTTCAGCTAACCAGAAGATTCCACATGTCGAAATAGGTAATTTTCTGACCGGGAACCCCTATCTACAAACATTATTTAATACACTTATAAGAGAACGTTAGAAAGAGTAATGACACCAATTTGTAATGGCTAATTGGTGGGTAATCATAATATCCTACCAAAAGGCTATTTAATACATCCAACTACTTTCTAAGTGCCAAAACTCTTGCAATTTATTTTCTCAATATTTCTTTAATTAATTGTTTTGTAAAAGTTCGAGTGTTAGCCGTAAAACACTTTAATTAGCTTGTAATTGGGTAGTATGAGCCAAATTACAAGGAATTGATTATTGTGTGAGCCATCAAAATACAAGGAAAATTTGGGTTAAGTATTAGCCTTAGTAAAACACCTAGTTGGGAGTGAGCTAGTTAAAATTTCATTTGTAATATAAGTTATTAGATAAGTAAATACCCAGTTATGATTGGGGATGGGAGTAAGGTTAGTTAACACCCCAACTTCTATAAAATTCGCAACACAATGTAAGTTAGAGGCGATGTTAGGTTAGTGTATATGAGATATACACATGTCAAGAGTTGATAGCCTAATGATTTGTGCACACATCAATTAGTTGATAGCACAATTCGGCAGTTGCATATGAATTGCAATTGGTATGGATCAGATACCAACCAATTTGACCAAAGAAGGCTTGTTGAGCTAACTCAATATTTTTTTTAAGTTGGAATTGGATACCAACCCACTAGGAGAACTTCCAACAGGTTCTTTCGAATTTATAGTGAGGGCTATGGATTCATAATGCGAATTATTAAAGACTTAATAATCATGCATTTTACATGTACACATCTAACATGCTCTCTTTTACATCTAAGTTATTAGAATCATGATCATGACTACAAGTATAATTTTGTGATCCTTAATGGAGCCAATTTCCTAGACTGGCTTAGGAATTTGAGAATTGTTCTCAAATTTGAGAAAATAGGCTATGTCTTGGATAAGCCACTTCCCGATCCTGCTACTGCTTATGCTTCTGAAGAGATTTGAAAGGCTCACAAAAAGCATCTCGATGATAGTGAGATGGCAAGCCGTATTATGCTTGCTACTATATCATTTGAGTTGTAGAAGTAGCATGAGACTATGGATGCTAACACCATAGTTTATCATCTTATGGAGCTTTTTGACAAGCAAGTACAATTCAAAAGGTTCAAGATCTCTAAGCTACTCTTCCGCTCTAAGATAACTAAAAGGACATATCCAGTGTAATATGCACTAAAGATAAATGGCTATATTGAGAGGTTGGCCGCCTTGGATTTTGTGATGGATCATGAATTAAGTATAGACTTAATTCTAAGTAGTTTGATCTTAACTATAGGATGAACCAGATTTCCACCACTATTCCCGAGCTTATCAATATGCTCAAGACAACTAAGTTATCTGTCAAGAAGGACAGTAAGGCTGTGATGCTGATGGATTCTTCTAGTTCAAAAAAAAAAGAACAAGAAGAAGTCCACAAAGTCCAAGGGAGGTATGGCCAAGAAGAAGGCCAAAGAGACTACCCCAAAGGGAACTTGTTTCCATGGTGGCAAGGATGGCCATTGGAAAAGGAACTGCAAGGCCTATTTAAAGTCCTTGAAGAAGAAGGCATCTGATACCCCCATCCACTTCGGTTATTTTTATCATTAATAGTCATATTGGTTTCTAATAATAACATTTAGGTATTGGATACGGTTGTGGCTCATACATATGCACTGGTATGCAGGGCCTAAGGAAAAGTAGACAACTCAAGAAGGGAGAGTCGGACCTACGTATTGGTAATGGAGCAAGAGTTGCTATCTTAGCTGTAGGAACGTATGTTTTAACCCTTCCAAGTGGGCTTGTAATAGAATTAGATAACTTCTTTTATGTTCCAGCATTGACTAAGAATATAATTTCTATTTCTAGTTTGAATAGAAGTGGATTTGATTTAACAATTAATAGTAATGATTGCTCAATAATGTTAAATAATATTCTTTATGGTACTGGAACTTTGTGCAATGGAATTTGTATTCTTAACATATCTAATTCTATTTACAATATCGATGACAACAACAAAAGAATAAAAATGGATAAACCTAAACCATCATACTTGTAGCATTATCTCCTTGGCCATATAAATGAGAGGTGCATAACAAAACTGCATAATGATGATAGTTTGGGGTCATTTGATTATGAATCATATGATACTTGTGAATCTTGTTTATTAGATAAGATGACAATATCACCTTTTAGTAGAAAGGGTGAATGTGCCACTAGGCTATTAGACCTAATACATTCAGATGTATGTGGCCCAATGTTTATATACGCTAGAAGTGGTTATCCCTACTTCATTACTTTTATCGATGATTATTCATGGTTTAGATATGCATATCTTATGAGATACAAGTCTGAAGTATTTGAAAAGTTTAAAGAATTCAGATATGAAGTAGAGAAACAACTTGGAAAAAGTATTAAAACACTTAGATCTGATCGAGGTGGTGAATACTTGAGCCAAGAGTTTCAAGTTTATCTTAGGGATAATGGGATTTTATCCCAATGGACTCCACCCTTTACACCATAACATAATAGTGTGGCTGAAAAGAGAAATCGAATCTTATTAGACATAGTAAGGTCAATGATGAGCTTAGCAGAACTTCTTAAGTGTTATGCATTGATGACTGTCATTTATATATTAAATGGAGTCCTTTGCAAGACAATTGATACTACTCTATATGAGATATGGAAAGGTAAGAAGCCTGTACATTTTCACATGAAAGTGTGGGGTTGTCCAGCTTATGTGAAGCGGACAATGATCAATGTCTATTTGTAAGATACCCTAAAGAAACAATTGGATATCAATTCTACAATCCTTTGGAACAAAAGGTGTTCGTTTCGAAGCATGCTATCTTCTTGGAGAAAGAATTTCTTCTTAAAAGAGATAGTGGAAGCAAAGTTGAACTTGAATAAATTCAAGATGCTCTAACAGACACAGATCAACTGCCTAAACCTGAGCTTGTTATTCATAGAGATGAAATGACAGCTATACCAACTCACACATAAGATCTTTATAGATCTAGTAGGATATGTTCTGCTCCTAAGAGATATGGATTTCTCATAAGTAATCAAAACGATATCTTGTTCATTAAGGATGATGAGCCCACTAGCTATGAAAAGTTCTAAAGAGTTTAGAATCTGATAAAAGGCTAAAGGCTATACAATCATAAATGGATTTCATGTATGAAAACTAAGTATGGACATCAGTTGATCCACCTGAAGCGATAAAGCCTATAGGGTGTAAATGGGTCTTCAAGAAGAAGATCAATATGGAAGTTAATATGGTTAGCTACAAAGCTAAACTAGTAGCTAAAGCTTATCGTTAAAGAAAGGGAATTGAGTGTGATGAAACTTTTAGTCTAATAGCCATGCTTAAATCCATAAGGATACTCCTAGCCATTGCCGCTCATTATGACTATGAGATTTGGCAAATGGATGTGAAGATGACTTTCCTTAATAGAAACCTTATTGGGGATGTTTGGTTTCTCATAAAATCCGGATGAACCTTGTATGTATAAGAAGGTTAGTGGGAGTGCAATCATATTCCTAGTGTTGTATGTAGATGACATACTACTTATAGGAAACAATGTCTCAATCTTATAGTCTGTCAAATTTTGGTTATCCAAAACTTTCTCCATGAAAGACCTTAGAGAGGCAACTTATATTTTAGGGATAAGGATCGATAGAGATAGATCTAAAAGGTTGCTTGGTCTTTCACAGTCCACATATATAGACAACATTCTTAAAAAATTTAGCATGGAGCAATCTAAGAGAGGATTCACATGGGATTACCCTATCGAAATCTATGTGTCCAAAGACACAAGATGAGAGGACTCACATGAGTTTGATTCCATATGCATCAGTTATCGGATCAATCATGTATGTTATAATATGTACGAGGCCCGATGTATCATATGCTTTGAGTGTCACAAGCAGGTACTAGTCGGACCCTAGTAAGGGTCATTAGGTGTCTATCAAGAATATCCTTAAGTAATAGGAAGAATACTCGGTTTTAAAAGGTAATAATCTTCTACAATTAGATAATTTTAATTGGTCATGATTACATAGGTTGATCTTCTTTTGGAGTTTGTAAGATTTTTTAATTTCCACAGCACAACATGTATGGGATGCATATGCAAACTCCAACATAAAGTTTGCAAACTCGAAAGATCTATTTATGGTCTTAAGCAAGTGTCAAGATAATGAAATCTCAAATTTCATCAAGTCATGTTAAAAGATGGCTTCACAATGATGGAGAAAGATCAATATGCATATATTAAACATTCGTACAATGGCTTCATAATATTGTTCTTATATGTTGAGGACATATTGATAATTGGAAATGATAAGAAGTTGATTAATACTACCAAGAAATGGTTATCATCAAATTTCAAAATGAAAGACATGGGTAAGACTAGCTATGTGCTTGGTGCTAAGATCTTTAAAGATCACACGAAAATGGCTTGGTTTCTCTCAAGAGACTTACATTAAGAAACTTTTGAAGCATTACCATATGCATCATTGCAAGCCCAGGGATAACCCAGTTGAAGGAAATATGAACCTTAACTTCATATGTGTCCCAAGACATATGATGAAAAAGAATGAATATCCAAAATACTATACTTCAATGCTATTGGTAGTCTAATGAATGCAATGATGTGCACACGTCCAGATGTTTGCTACTTTGGGCTAGTGAACATATTTAAATCCAATATGTTCTGTGTTACAAAGCAAAAGATTTGCACTTAATTACTTATACGAATGCTGATTGGGAAAGTGATCTTGATCATCACAAATCAACTTCTAGATATGCATTTTTGCTAAATGATTGTGCAGTTTCATGGAGTAGCAAGAAGCAATATTGTATAGCTTTATAAATAATGGAAACTAAATACATAGCATGTTCCTCGGCTATACAAGAGGCAAATTGGTAGACAAGATTTTTGCACTTAGAAATTGTTAAAATAGCATTTGAACCTATTACTATGTAATGTGATAGTATGGCTACGTTAGCATATGCTAAGGATTCGAAAGATTAAGAGAAGACCAAATACATATAGATTAGATATGTAACAACCTCCTATATAGTGGATTTAATTCTACAATACAAGAAAATGATACCCACAATATTTGTTCACTCTCATCCATTACATGATTTCATATTATTAACCATGTAATACTATCATATCCATTCATTAAACTGTATTAACTCAATATATGATGCCAAATATATATCACATATCTGAATAATACAATCATCCTTAATAAAGATTGTACATCCAACTCCAGGGCTAAATACGACCACATTATTACATCCGTTCACAAAATCCAATAATTATAAAGACTTAATCAAGGTCTTGTTAAATCTCTCAAACTACCCATGAATGAATGAAGAATAAAATAACGCAAAATGCACAAGCAACTAACTCTGAATTGATCTAGCTCAGATAGCTGGGCGTTCTCTCTGGTCAACTCAACCTACGGCTCCAAATCTATATACTAGAAAACTCACACACTAAGCTATCGAAAGCTTAGTGGTACCTGTGACAATAATTATTCTAGCATGCAAAATCATACAATCATGGCATTCAATTCAATGACATACATATTCCACAACCATGTATCTCACAAGTTCATACTAGGAATTATGTGGCAAGGAAGCAAGATAATGCACCTAGTAGGTGGAAACTTTACTTAATCGTCATAACTATGCAATATTTCATAAGCTTATTGTTACTTTTTATTTGCTCGCCTAACTACTCGATATATGGACAAATCTGGATATGGTTCATGAATAAGAGCATTCTCTAAGCTTAAGCCAACCTACTCATAATTTTTAACTGTGACTATGATATTAGTCCAGGGCGCTCTCAAAACTTAAGCCTCTTGACAAAATTAAATAGAATTACTGCTTTGTTTAATATGTGCCATAAGTTCAGACCCAATATTAAACTACTCAAACTAATCATGCAAAAATTATTTTACCAGTAAAGTCTCTCTTTTTTTTTTTGAATTCCAGTAACATACCAATAGGATTTCCAGTGTTCTAATTATTTTTAGACTCAATTTTAACTTCATTCAGCCATGAGATATACCCAAGAATTTATTTAGCTATTAATTTTCATGAATCCAACTTTTACACACTCAACATCACAATATCAAATAAATTCATAGTCTCATCACAAGTAAAATCACACAGAAATAACAGAGAAAAGCAAATAAGAATGAGCATATGTACATACCTAAATTTTTGAGCCTTAAATCTGTCTCTAATGTTCACCCTCAGTTTGGTGATCGTTCCCACCAGTGGTATCCTCTCATAACACAAAAATTAAGCCATAAATAAAAACCCCTAAAATTTTAAAATCTATACTGTGATTAATGAAAACTTAAAAAAAATAAATTTGAAACTAACACAGAGAAATACTTACTAGATGGATACTAGAACCAAATAAAAAGGATACTGCTAAAATATATTTTCTCGAGAAAAAAGTTATGTGGGGAGATTTTTAGTCTGAAATTTGAGGAGATAGAAGAGAGTGGCAGTTATTTGGGATTCTTTGAGTATTTATAGGGTAATGAAGAACCTTTAAATTCTTGAGAAAGGAGAAAAGATTGTGTAAAGAAGAGGAGAGATGCGACTAGGTTTAGCAGATTAATAAAAGAATTGGTGCAATGTGGCTTAAATATGCACTGATTGGACCACACGATTGCAAAACCCAAGAAGGGCACAAGTAGGCTCCTGTAGACATTCAGACAGGATTGCTTTATTTTTTTTTTTATAATATTCTAAATTTTTAACTTCTTTATTTACTTGTTTTAATATATATAATCACATTATATTTATTTATTCCTTTACCTATAAACTTTATAATTAAACCAATTTAGTCCTAATTAAAATTGCTTTTACTATTAATCCTCTACTTCCAATTAATTCTATTTCAATCCAATTTAATTTAGTCTCAAACATCTGAGCATCTAAGACTCTAATAAAATTTCTAAGCTCTAACTTGTGGGCGTTACAAGATATCACTATGTTAGAGACATAAGTGTAGAAAAGGAAGAGGTTCTAAAACACATTCCTATGAGTAAAATGGTAGCAAATCCTTTTATCAAACTCATAGTTAGGGATGCTTTTTTAGACATGTAAAAACTCTTGGCTTATGTAGGATGTGAACAATTTATAAATATTAACAGACAACTTATTTTTATTTATAATGAAATTAAAGCATATTTACTTAATTCGTTTGTTTGCAAATATTTTAATTATATGAGTTTATTGTATATGTCATTTAACATAATTCAATCAAGTATGTCGATGGACTTAGATTGACTCTTTCACGTGAGTAATTGCTTCTAGCGCTGTTGAGTGAGTAAAGATAAGACCGAAGTTTGGATGACTAAGATATTGTGGGAGCAGTTTTGGTCACATTATTTAAAAAGTCACCTTGATAAGGATCAAAATGAGATTTCTCATATATAAGAATCGACATGAATGACTTCCCCACTATTTATATGTTTATTGAAAGGAAGCTAATTATGAAACTTGTTGTTTAACATTCTTGAATGTGTAGACAAAGGTTTCAGGTTTAACGCTTATAGAGCGACTAGACTAAGACTCATATGGTATTATTTATTTTATAATAAAGAGCGAGATCTACACTCTTTTATCTTGAATAAGAAACGAGTTGTTTCACCATAGCATGTATTTTATACTGGATATACTAAACGACCTATTAGGAAGCAAAAGAATGGACCTCTTCTTCTTCAATATGTGAGTCCTAGAAATCCTGATTATGGATTTCACTTTTATTACTCTTTGTGACTTTTGACTATATCATGAAGTGATGAATTAATGTTAGCTATCTTAGGATATATGATATAGTCATGAGATGATTTGGCTTAATGGAACACTCATAGAAAAGCGAATTAATTATGATCCAAGCGAAAGAAAAAATATTTTTGCTTATACACTTGCTACTTGTATTCATCTGTTTGAGTTATTTTGCTTGATAAACATTGAATTAACTTAGAGTATTAAGTAATTATAAGAGATATCTGAGTATGGATTCTAAAATGATTGAATGATACTCGTTTATGGTATTGAGAAAGATATTAAACAAACATATCATCAAGAATGAAGTAAGTCATTAGATTGATGTCTCCTATATGGCCTATGGTTAGGTTTGTATATTGGAGCTCCCACCACTTATATGCTTCAGACTGCATAGTTAGTGTTGGATTTTGAAGATGTATCACATACCAAAAACACAGAAAAAAATAAAAAATTTTCAAAACCCGAATCATAGGATTCTACTTGTGCCATTAAAACTAATTCAACAAAGCAGAGTTAGAAATTATACCTTTAATTTCTTAGAACAATACTCCAAATTTTCTTCTTGTTGGGTTGTTGCAAACCACAACAATTCAATCTGAATCGTCTCTAATGATAATCCACACGAAAAGGAAGAAAGAAACTTGAAAGATTATGTCTTGAACACTCTCTTTGTGCTAGCAAAGAATAATATTCTAGGGAGAAAAACCAATAAAAATTATCAAATAATTTTGTGGAGGCTATCAATATTTTTCTGATGTAAAAATAACATTTATAGGTATTTCTAAATACCCTAGGATTGACAAAATTACCAAAAAAGGGTTCGGGGGCCAATTTGGCATTTTTTGCCAAATTGGCCAATGCTGCCAACGTCTAGGAGCTAGGCAAGGCACTGGCCTACCACGAGTCCATAGTAGGCCAGTGGCTTGCCAAGGGCCCGCAACCACCCCCCGAGCAATTTTTCTGGATTTTTTCCCATGATCCCATCATGATTCGACCCTAAATAATTCTCTTATAATTTTCAATCTCATTCAAGGCCATTTTACTCATTTTTCACACTTTTAATGAGAGTGACCCATTAGATTCGCAGTTATATTGGTCACCCAAATTAACAATTAATTCGAGTAGACACATTATAACTCCCAATTGACTGGTTTGACTACGAACCTTTCCAAAGATAATAATTCGTACAATTTGTCCTTTCACCATCCTATACTCCACTCAATTCAAAGTATGGACAATGTGCCAACTCCTACTAGACTGACTACATCACACCTAGCCCAAGTCATGTTAGATCTTATCACTGAGACTCATTACTCAATTAGACATGTCACTGAAGACCATCTTCATGACATTTCCACTATGGTCAGAAATTCCCGAGTAATGATCCCAACAAGAGGCCGTGGATATACATTCTCTCTATTAGGAGCGGTGAATCCTCTATTGGCTACCCAATTGCCTTCAAATACCTTAAGTTGTATCAAATCACCACCCTATGAGCGACCTCTATAAGGCAATAAGGAATGGAGTCAAAGTACAGAATCAGTATCTAAGGTATCTTTGAGTACCTCAAGTCTAAGGATACTTGCACTATTGCTATGATGAGACTATCATTGACATGTGAATAGATAATCCATATGATCGTCTCATAGTAGGCCATCCAATGTACTTGACTACTCTTAGCAAGCATCCACATGTTAACTCTAAACATCTCATGCTCACAGCTTATGAGATCTGCTGCTTGATCTAATCAAGGAGTATAACATGTGATAGTCTATCCGGGTCAACAATGTTCCATCTTGTTAATCCTATGACTAGAGATAATTTAGATACTAACATAATTATACATGATAAGAATCTTATTATCATGATCTCATCATGATTTTCTTCATACTATGTTTTATATCATGGACCTTCATTAATTAATTTAATATCTATATCAATTCATATACAAATGAATACTAATATAATGAAAGAATGTCATTATTAATGTGTAAACTAAGTGTCTGAGATGATTACCTTTTAGGCACATCTCTAACAAGTAGTTCACCTACGTGAATGATTTTTTCTTTGAGATTAAAATTTTGGAATCACATTTTTCTTGGGATGAGCCCATTCCATTATGGGTGAGTGAAAGATGTTGGGCTAAGGGTTTTTACCGCCCATGTGAGTTTGATTCAGCCCAATACCCAAATGAACATAATACAAAAGGCAATTTTTTACAGGAAGAGTAACTCTTCTCATATTCACAGAACGTGAATTCTATAGAAAAACTACTCCTCTTCATTTCTACATTCTCTCTGAAAATTCATTAATCTCCGAGTCATCCTGAAGAGATCAAGGGTGTTCGTGATGTAGAATTTACACCATATTCTAATAACCGATACATTTAAAGCATTGAAAATACGAAATTCACACTTTAATAAGTAAGTTTCCACTGCCAATTACTGATATACAATAATATATATGTATTCAACTTTATTGTTTATAATGAAAAATTATGTTTGATGATTTAACAAGTGGTAGAGTAACACAACTCATATGTATTATTGAATTTTATGTTACATGTGCTTCACGTGGTGCAAAATAATCATTTATTATAAAAGAAAAAGCAAATTTGAACATAATTAATGAATGAAAAATAGACCACAATATCACGTGATGTCCAAATAAAGAGGAAAAAGGGAAATTATTAAAAAAAAAAATCAATAAAAAATTATTGATAAACGCGTCTATATCTATCCAACAAATTATGTGTATATACATATTTATATTAAGCATTATATTATTTAGGTTTTCTTTTGAATTGGGACAATTGACAAAAAAAAAAAAAAATGTTAAGAGTTGCATAAGAGTTATATATATTTGAGTAAGATAACAAATTTTTTTAATGTATTTATACAAAATAAAAATTTATTTATATACCATATTGATTGGCTAAAATTATATATAAGCTTTCATGTTATATATGAAGAAAAATATAATTTTTTGTTATAAATTAAAATATTATAAATATAAATACCGCTTATATGGGCGAGGAAAGTTGTTTGATATCTTCTAGTTTAGCATTCCATGGGACAATGAGATCAACAAGAAGGACAAAAAATGCTAGAGTTAATTGCATTTGAATTTATTTGGGAAAGATATCAAATATCCATTTCCTTTGGCATACAAAGGGGTTAATTTCATGTAGAGTTGCTAAATTTTGTTTTTATTATCATAAAATTATAAATTTTTTTGTTTTAGAAAAATTATTGAACTTTTTTTTCATTTTATTACAATCATTTTCAGCAAGTTTCCAAATATGAATAATCGAAAAATTAACGTAGTAGCCAATCTATTATCGGAAAACCGATATGCTATCTGATGTGTTATTAGAAATTTCATGTAACAATTTACATGCAACGAAATCTAACCAAAAATAATTTTAATAAAATAAAAATATAATTTAATAATTTTTTAAAATAAAAAATAGTTTATAATTTTACTAATATAAAAATAAATTTTAGTGACTATATATAAAAATAACTCATATCCAAGATATATTTTGTGAAGTTTGTAAGCTACGGGCGGGTGAAAATGGTCACATTGATATGTCAGCCGCGTGCTCTGCACGCATTATATGGTCTTACATTTCAAGCGCATTATCAGTACACTTCTTATGCAAATTAGGATATGGAATACGCCACCACACCCAATATAAAAATAATTAACATCTTAAGTGGACGAGAAGACAGCTAACGGCTTTAGTTAAAAAATAATAAAAGAAACAAGGAGGAAGTTTCGTACATAATTATTTTGACAAGAATATAATTAAAATAATAGTTAGAGACCTGCTCAGTTGCTTTCTCGAAATAATAATAATAATAATAAATAATTAAAGTAAACTAAACCCAAAATAGTAATTAACATTGGATTTTCTGGTCAAATAAAAAAATGTCAACTTTTGAATTATTATTTGCTATGATTTTAATCATTATCAAAACTCTAATAACCTTGAGATATATAATCTCATAACCATTTAAAGCAAATTCCTATAAGCAAATTTGTACTGGTATTTGTTTGATCTAAAAGAATTCATTAGGATTAATTTTACTCCATATTTTTAAATTTTATTCTTTATATTAATAATATATCCGTCAATTTTAGTTTTAATAAAAGCATTGTTTAGTAGTAATTTTAGTAGTACAAAAATTTTCTGCTGAAACTTGCCGTCCCTTTTTTTTAAAATGGCCGTCCGTACATTATTTTTAATTATAAAATTTCTTAGTTATATCGTTTCATAAATTTGTTTTTTTTTTTTTTTATCTTATGAATTTTCTTGAGTAAAAAGAAATCTTTTATGAATTTTCTAATCTACCCAAAGGTAGAGAAATAGTGGCAGATTGGCTTTCCAATGATGCTCTCAATATAGATAGAGGAGTCACCCTACTATAAGTAGGGATGAGAAGTTTTACCATAAAATTTTGATTATTTTAGAAATAGATTTTTTGGTTTTCAATTCAGTTATTATATTTAAAAAAAATTGCAGTTATCACGATTATCAGATACATTAATTTAAAAAATACAAACGGTTTAACTGAAATAAGTGATATATATATATATTAAGATTTAAAGAAGTTGTTTAATTATTATTCTTACTTTCTATGAATTAATCTTTTTGAATTGGTGTATTTTTGAACTAGTAAATAGCATACAATTATTTTTTTTTTTTTTTGTTAATCTTAATTATAAATTTGACTTTTATTTTAGTAGTTGTATTAATATAGATTTTAAATTATTTTTATTATCTCATTGATTTTGTTGTATAATATAGAAACTTGTAAAATTGAAAATATTATGAAAGTTATAAAATAACCAAATATTTTTGGTTTAGTTAATTTTAATTAATTCAGTTTAATTAGTTAGCTTTTTAAAAATTTCGATTATTTATAAAATTCGGTGAATCAAATGCACACCCCCTACTTGTGAGTATACCTTCCATCGGCTGTTTGCATCTGATTAGTATATAATTGGGATTTCATGGCCAATAATGATTTTGAGATAGTTGGTTTGGTATTGTGTTTTGGATTTTTTCCTTTGATGAATTTTCGCATAAGACCGTATGTTTGCTTTTATATATTTACAAATTTATTTCCATTCTCATATTTCTACTCTAATCGAAAATAAATTTTTTTTTACCGATTTTTAAAATTTTTATTTTAAGAGAACAAGAGAAAAATAAAGAATCTGATTGTTATTAGAGAAGCTCAAATCAAATGCTGATGAAGTCGTCTTCGAAATACTGTTGTTCAATAAGAGGTTTTGATACCTAATGTTGCTAATCTATATTGAAGTCGGAAAAGTTCGGTTATATTCTCTGAGATTCAACATTTTTTTCGGATGCATTAACTTCCAAATTCTGAGTGTTAAATTTTCAAATGTGTTAACATAGCAGAGATTTTGTGATTACTACTTGAAGAGATGATGTTCTTGTTCTTTGTAGAGAAATTATACTACTGGTGTTAATTTGGCGGAAAATAGGCTTCTTGGCTTTTAGATGGCAAATATTTATATTTGCAAAAGAAAAATAATAAAAATGGTATAGTTTTGTTAATTGGAAATTTTTTATATTATTATTTAATATCTTCTTTTTTGTTTTTTGTTTTAAAATCATCAATGTATTTCCATAGAATTTTTAAAATATATCTAAAGTATTTCCAAATTATAACTAAAGTATCCCTAATGAATTACTTTCAGGAAATTTTCAAAAAATTTCCAATGTATACCCAAAGCATTCCCTAAATAGATCCAAAGAATTCTCAAAGTATTCCAAAAGAATTTCCATAGTATACCTAAGATATTCTAAAAGGTATACTCAATGCTCAACAATTAATTGAATGTTGTTAGTTTAAGAATGTGTGATACTTTGAATTTGGATTCAATTTATTATTATTATTATTTAGTGAAACTTGAATCAAAATATACTCAAAGTATATTAAAGCTATTCAAGAGATATAACATTTGGACAGAGTCAATGCTCAATAATAAATTAAATGCTGTCAATTTGAGAATTTGTGATGTTTTGAATTTAGATTTAGTTCTATTTTTCTTCTTCTTTGATGATTGAATTTTTTTTTTATTTTTTTAGTAAAAATTGAACCAAAATATGCTAATGTATACTAAAGGCATTCAAAAGTTACACCATTTGGGCACTATAGGGTGAGTTTCAGTTTTTTTTACTGTTGCAAATATTTTACAGCAGTTACACCATTTGGGCACTATAGGGTGAGTTTCAGTTTTTTTTACTGTTGCAAATATTTTACAGCCGTTTCGGCACCGTTGAAAAAAAAACTTAATTATTGGTCTTTTTGTAAATATTTTACCTTTTTTTTATTTTGTAAATTTCTTTTTTTACTTCCCTATAATAATAATAATAATAATAATAATAATAAAAGAAGAAGAATCATATTGAATTAACCATGTCATTGAAATAACAAATTAACAATATATAAATGGCAAGTAAATAACGTACAGATTTGTATATTAAAAGAAATTAAAGTTGGATCACTTTTTTTTTTAATACAAATTAAAATTTGAAGAATAAATTATTATTAAGTGCCAAATTAGGGGACAAAGTTGAAAAATTGTCAAATATAAAATTATAAAATAGTTAGCCTGTTTACATATTTTGAACTTCAAACTAATTTTGTGGACAAAAACCTTGGGATTATCCCTAAAATTCTAAATAATTTTCTAACTTTCCTTCTTTACATTATGCACAGAAAGAATAGTTGTTTAGTTTGTCTGTTCAAAGTATATCATCCATGTGTTTGACAACTTACCATATATATATATATAGTACAAGAAGAAAGAAAAATCCAATTATATAACCAAAATCCATGTATTATACAGATTTAGGTCCATAAAAATTGTTATAAATATTTTTTGATAAAATTAAGAAAATGAGTTTAGTTCACAAAAAAAAAATGTAAATACATTATACTATAGAGATCAAATAGAAGTTAATTTGAAAGATCTTCCGACGAACTTAAAAGAGTTTGAGTTTCTATTCCAACCTATTAGTTCAAAAAAACAAAACCAAAAAAATCCTCACAAAATAAGCTTTTTTTTTTTTAAGTATGAAATTAGCTTCTCAATAGATATGAAAAATATTTTAATTGTTATAAATTAAAATTAAAAATTTTGAAAAATATTACAATTTGATATTTAAGTCTAATTTCATGTAAAAAAATAATTAATTAACATGTCATGCATTAGAAATTATATTTTTTTGACTGTTAAATCATTCTTTTTTTTTTTAATCAAAAGTTAGACTTAAGTATCAAATTAACATTTTCAAAATTTTTAATACTAATTTACAATGATAAAATTTGGTAACAATATGATATAAATTGATGTCATTTATATTATTAACCAATAGGAATTAAATATCCTCAAATTGTTTTGTCCAGTACTATTACTAACTCGGAATAGAAAACAGAATATGCCAGTACGCCAGAAAGATCCAATAATTTAACCTTTCTAAAAAAAATCACTTAAATTATCAATAAAAAAAACTGAAAGAAATTTCATGCATAATTAAGAAAAATAATTAAAGTGCACTTATCCTTTGGTTGTAGTGGTTACTAACAATTATAATAATTAACTATGATTGAACTTACTATGGAAGGAAAAAAATCCAGTGTGACAGAGCCTACATTTCCTCTCGTAAAGGCCAACTATAATGTCAAGCAATTTGCGGAAAGACGATCGAGAAACGTCACAATCTTTGACGTGGCAGAATTTTATTAATTATGCTTATGCGTATGGTAGCTTCATGGAAACCTGAAAAAGAAAGAAAAGTAGAAAACATAATTTCAAAAGGGAAAGAAAGGTATTGGCGGTTGCTGTTGAATCGCGCTGTGTCCCTTTCTTATTATTTTTGTTGAATTAGATTAGATCTGATTGCTTTTTATCTAGTGAAACCCTAATAATAATGAATTCTGTATTTTAGAAGAAGGAGAGCGACAGATTACAGATAGTAATAGGTGAGAGTGAGAATTAAAAGAAGAATCTCGCTCTCTCTGCAGTACTCTCTAAAAATTCTGGTAAGGGGAACCTTATTTTGTTGATTTTTGTTTCTCTTTCATTTTTCTGTTTGTTTGCTGTTTGAGCAATTCGTAAGCACTGTAATTGTTTTTTATTGTTTGAAAGTTTATATTTTATGCTTTTTGTGATTTTTTCTTTGTTTATTGAATTCGCGTTGCTAGTTTGTGATGCACTATGTTTGTGTATGGTGTTTTTCAGGTTTGCTTCGATTGTCTAAGGATTTTGCGTAGTTGAAATTAGATTCGATGGGGAAGGGAGGGGAGGATTATGGTAAAAGAGAAAAAAGTGCTCTAGAATCTCTGAACAAAGAAGATTTCCCTGCTTGGTCGAAGGACACTAAGGAATGTGAAGAACACTTCCAAGTGAACCATAAATATGGACTATCGGCAACCGACGTTGAGAAACGTCGGCAGATCTATGGATATAATGAATTGGAGAAACACGAGGGTCAGTCCATTTTTAAGCTGATATTGGAGCAATTTAATGACACTTTAGTTAGGATTTTATTAGCAGCTGCTATTATATCTTTTGTGTTGGCTTTATATGATGGTGATGAAGGAGGGGAAATGGGGATCACAGCATTTGTGGAACCATTGGTGATTTTCTTGATATTGATTGTCAATGCGATTGTGGGGATTTGGCAAGAAAGCAGTGCTGAGAAAGCATTGGAAGCCTTGAAGGAAATCCAGTCCGAACAGGCTACAGTAATAAGAGATGGCAAGAAGATATTAAATTTGCCGGCAAAAGAACTTGTTCCAGGAGATATTGTGGAGTTGAGAGTGGGTGATAAAGTGCCTGCAGATATGCGAGTTTTGAGTTTGATTAGCTCCACTGTCAGAGTCGAACAGGGTTCGCTGACAGGGGAGAGTGAGGCAGTGAGCAAAACTGTTAAGGCTGTTGCTGAATACACAGATATACAAGGGAAGAAGTGTATGGTCTTTGCCGGAACAACAGCGGTGAATGGGAACTGTATATGCTTGGTTACACAAACAGGAATGAACACAGAGATTGGAAAGGTGCATTCGCAGATTCACGAAGCTTCACAGAGTGAGGATGATACCCCATTGAAGAAGAAACTGAATGAGTTCGGAGAGCTTCTGACAATGATAATCGGAGTAATTTGTGCATTGGTTTGGCTGATTAATGTGAAATACTTTCTTAGTTGGGAATATGTTGATGGTTGGCCAAAGAATTTTAAGTTCTCATTTGAGAAGTGCACATATTACTTTGAGATTGCAGTGGCATTAGCAGTGGCTGCAATACCAGAAGGGCTGCCTGCAGTCATTACTACATGTTTGGCTCTTGGAACTAGGAAGATGGCTCAAAAGAATGCATTAGTTAGAAAGTTGCCCAGCGTTGAGACCCTTGGTTGTACTACAGTTATCTGTTCTGATAAAACAGGTACTTTAACAACCAATCAAATGGCTGTAGCAAAACTTGTTGCTATCGGTGATAGGGTTGGGCCTCTTCGATCTTTCAATGTGGAAGGTACGACCTACAGCCCTTTTGATGGGAAGATTGAGGACTGGCCCGTAGGTCAAATGGACTCTAATCTTCAGACAATTGCCAAGATTGCCGCAGTCTGCAATGATGCTGGTGTGGAGCAATCTGGTCAGCACTATATTGCTAGCGGAATGCCTACTGAGGCTGCATTGAAGGTAAAATACCTAAATCTAATGAATTTTTTCTTCCCCTGAAATAGAGTGGTGCCCATAGTTGTTAAAGACATATCTGAAGCACAAGGCGATCAGGCACTAGCCTTACTGCCTAAGGCCTTGAAAACCCAAAGGTGGGCGCTGTTACAAAGGCATGCGCCCCTTTGTGACATTAGTTAAATATTTGATTTTTTTTTTTTTGAGTGTGGGTAAATCTGAACCATTGATTATAAATTGAAAGGAATTTTTAGTTGACCTTAACACCTAATTATTTATAAAACAAACAATAAAAAAGAAAAAAAAAGTTAGAGCAAAGAAAACATTTGTTTCAGCTTCCACAAAGACTATTTGAACAACACAAATTTAGAAGAAGTTGCCAAACCAAACCTTAGAGCCTTGTGTGTTTAGGATAACAAACCTTAATTTAGTATTTTTTTTCTTTGTGTGTTTTTTTGTTGTTGTTATGATTTATGTATTTTGAGTTTTAGTAGTTATAATATTATATCACTTTACTAGTAGTCTAATAATAAAATTTATTATTTTTTTATTATTTTTGCGCCTCATGTCACTCGGACGCGGTCTTGCACCTACTGCATTAGGCTCCAGGACCCCTTAGTGCGCCTTGCGCCTTTAATAACTATGGTGGTGCTAGAAGTTAAGTAGAGCAATGCCATAACTTTGTCTAGTTAAATTGTTTTCACTTTAAATTAGCTACGAGTTCAGTTTTTGTGTCCGAATTTACTTCTGTAGATCTCTGGAGTGGTGAGTCATTTATACTTCATCTTATACTACTCTGTGTTCTTGTGTGAGAATTGTTTGTAATGAGTATTTCATTGCAATTGCTGTTGTTTGTCCACGAAATATTGCACGAGGACTAGATCACTAAGTAGCTATGTCTGGTGTCTATTTCTCATTGGTTGCCAATCTTTTTTGTACCAGGTTCTTGTTGAAAAAATGGGGTCTCCTGGTGGACATAATGAATCATCTCAAGGTCATGGGGATGTTCTATGTATGTTACTCAAATCCTTTTTCTTGTTTACTTGCTCTCAATATTCTTTTACTTGGCTCTAATATGCTCTCCTTTCTGTTGTTTTGGCACTTAAGGTTCCTGTCAACAATGGAATAAAATTGAACAGCGCATTGCAACTCTTGAGTTTGATCGAGATCGGAAATCTATGGGAGTTATCGTAAATTCCAGCTCAGGCAAAAAATCACTGCTTGTGAAGGTTCATCTCTGTGTGTGTGTGTCGTGCAGGCTCACTTTTTGTCACTTATTCTCCTGACAGCTAAAAAAGCCATGTGTTTTTAAATATCTGATTGAATAATAACTGTTGTCTACTACATCTGGCAGCACTAGAATATGCTGAAAATTGTTGGTTTATATGTCCCAATTCCTTTGAGGTGCTTTGAACCAGATTTCCTAAATGGTTTTCCTTGTTAATTGAAGGTTGAAGGTGTGTCGCATTGCCTTGTTGATCTCTAGATTGAAGACTACATATTTTATCTCTCTATACATAGCACAAGCAAATTACATCTTTTCTACCAAATTCTGATGCAAGTTTGTTTTAAAATCTTCCTCTTTCAAATTTTGATAAACGTTCCAGTGGTTATAGAGCTGTGATTTTGCCTGCAATTTGTGAGGATAATAAATGGACTTCCTTTTCTGTGATCTTGCATCTGCTACCACCTGATTTCTTTAACCTTTTTATTAGTTTTTCTTTCTTTCTTTCTTTTGTTTTTTCCTTTCTACATTAAGCTTCTCTGTCCTTTTTATTCTGTTCTATTGTGTTTTTGTATATTTTGGATTTCTAGTGAATGTTATAATCATGTGGCAGGGTGCAGTTGAGAATTTGTTGGAGAGAAGCTCATTTATTCAGTTGCAGAATGGCTCAGTTGTGGAATTGGATCAATATTCTAGAGAACTTATTTTACAAAGCCTTCATGACATGTCAACATGTGCATTACGATGTCTAGGTTTTGCGTACAAAGCAGAACTTCCAAGTTTTGAAACATATGATGGTGATGAGGACCACCCAGCCCATCAACTTTTACTTAACCCGTCTAATTATTCTTCTATAGAAAGTGAACTCATTTTTGTTGGCCTAGTTGGGCTGAGGGTAAGTTGGTCCTCTAGTTTTCTTTTGTCTTTTCAAAAATTTGTGTTTTAAGTGATTGTTTTGGCACTATTGGGGAGTCTATCATTTTCATTCCTATGGCATTTATTCTTCTTTTTTTGAATCTTGAAAGGATCCTCCTCGGAAAGAGGTTGGTCAAGCAATTGAGGACTGCAAAGCAGCTGGAATTCGTGTTATGGTTATTACAGGGGACAACAAAAATACAGCAGAAGCTATTTGTCGAGAAATAGGTGTATTTGGACCTCATGACGATATCAGTTCAATAAGCTTGACTGGAAAAGAATTCATGGACCATCCTGATCAAAAGAATCATTTGAGACATGGTGGAGGGCTGTTGTTCTCAAGGGCCGAGCCTAGGCATAAACAAGAAATAGTGAGGTTGCTTAAAGAAGATGGTGAAGTTGTTGCTATGACTGGAGATGGAGTGAATGATGCACCTGCCTTAAAGTTGGCTGATATTGGTATAGCAATGGGTATTGCTGGAACTGAGGTATGTTAATTTGGTGTATATATTTTGATGGACCATGTATAATTAGTAAACATGCTTGTGTTTGTATGTCGATATCTTTTGGCCTAGTTTGATAAAGTGAATCCACATGTCTTCTTATCAAGTTTCCACCTTGTGTTGCAAGTGTTGAGTATATGTTTAGCAAGCACCAGTTAAAGGTGGATTCTCTTTTATCCCATGGTGTTGTAATTGTAGAAGTTTGACTCTTGCAATTATTCATAGATTGTTTATTAGAATTGCTTTTATGGCTATCTAGAGTATTTATTAGCAAATCATTTCAAGTCCGTCTTAGAAAAATTCCAAATTGCAGTAACTGACATATTTTTATAGCAACTGCATCAACAATATCAAATAGATCCTGAGCCATTTTAGTTGTTTTTGTACTCTTCATCACACATTAAAGCATTGGTCGTTAGTCCAAATACTAACTTTTTTGAACCAATTATCTTTCCAGGTTGCAAAAGAAGCCTCTGACATGGTGTTAGCAGATGATAATTTTAGCACAATAGTTGCTGCTGTTGGTGAAGGCAGGTCTATCTACAACAACATGAAGGCTTTTATAAGGTTCGATATTTTTTCAACTTTTGCTAAATTACCTTTAATTTTTTTTTATATGCATGGATATGCTTTCATGGCACAATGGTGACTCTCTTACTTGATGTATTATCCTTTTCATTTTGGGAGGATCCTAAGAGGTAGACTTAGCTATTACACGACTCAATTATCCCATTTAGGAATCCAAGAAAAAATCTCTTTCTGGAAATAAGAAAATATTAATTCGTCTGGATAGCTTGAACACTGATATACTGAGCTTGAACACTGATATGCTGATAATAGATGTATGAAACTTGAATCCTTATGGTTGATTTAAGAATGATCAAATTCAAAATGCTAGAATGATGTCCTAATCTCGGTCAAAAACCTGCAGGATAGTAAAGTGGGAATTATTCAAGTTTACTTAAGAAGCAGCTTCGTATAAATTAAGCTTTATCAATCTGTGATATACAGTTAATATTGAATGTCCTTTCATATTTTCTGTTGATGCATGGACTTCAATGAAATGCGTTACCATTGTATAAGTCATACCAGTGTATGGTTTGGTTGTCAACCTCATTCTTGTAACTGGGGTGCATGTGTAATTTGTAAGTCATGTACACAAACTTGCTCTCTTCAATCGAAACAGGAAACCTTGTTTATTTTCAGCTTCTCAATATAATTACAATCAAACTTTTTCATTGTAGTTTGTCAAGTGCAAAGTTACTCTTGGAGCCCAATTTTAAATGAATCTCTCTTGTGCCATGTATAGAATTTAAAATTCTATATTATTATACCTTGCTTGAGTGAGATTGTGGTTACTAGCCATATCACTGCTTCTGTTCTAGATTGACAAATGGGTCTTTTATGTTGCTTTGATAGCAATATGGCTTTCGGCTTTTAACAACAAAGAAGTCATACTGCCATAGTCTGTAGTTTGCATATAGAAACTGTTGTTAGAATCTTACGATTATCGATTTGATTCATCAAATTCCTATTGATTCACATGGAAAACGAGTTGAATCTTAATATCTAAATTTATACTAAATTGTAATGATTCATGATTTGAGTCATCCGATTTATATCGATTCATATAAAAAACGAGTCAAATCTTAGCAATAATTAAAATTTATACTGAATCGTGGATGAATCGTATGAATCAATTGAGTCGCACGATTCATCCTAAACAATAAAACATAGAAGTTAGAAAGATAAAATATAAAAAATAAGACGAGAGTTAATGATTCCAAAATCCAAAGGATGAATCTTGTATGAGAACTGTTTTTTTTTTTCCATTAATACTTTCTTTTCAAAGTGGTTATTTATTATCTTCTTTAAAAAATGACTACTTTCTTCTTCTTCATAATCAGAAATTCAAAATATAAAATGATCTATATTACTTATTTTAATTATTTCAAATTATATAGCATTCTCTCGTAAATTACATATTGTAAACTATATTTGACTTTATGGTTTAGTATTATCATTAGTTATTTAGTACTTTTATGTTTAGTCATTACTACATTTCAAAACTGTAGAATATATAATATGGAGTATGTTCTTAAAAATGAACATAAATTATTTTGAATTAATATTATCATGATAAACTGAATCTTATGATTCGATTTTCGATTCTCGAATTGACAACTATTAGAACCTCACTGTATCATATGGAAATTTTCTTTGGTGAAACTATTGGTTACTAGTAAAAGGAATGCTCCAGTTCTTCAATTAATTTGCATGACGTCATGTAGGTTTGCTACAAATAGTTTTTATTTTGGGTACTGGGTAATAGTCAGCTTCTAGTGATTGCATAGTGCTGTTTGCTATTAGTTGTGCATGCAATTTTGTTTGTGCAACTGATGGTTGCCTATATAAGCACCCTTCCTCTTAAGGAAAAAAAAAATAAAGGATTCAAGTTGGTCCTTGTGGCTTTATTATTTAATAATGAATTGTATGAGTTGCATGTTGCATAATGTTATATGATTGTATCTAACGAATTTAATCTATAACCTCAATCTCTTGCTCTAAAATTTCTAATCCGTGAAAACTTTTTATGGATGTATATATAGCTTCCGTTTTAGGAAATATCTGTATTTTCTATTTTCTATATACTTTCCTCATATTTTCTGTTTTAAGCATTATTTTAGGTACATGATCTCCTCAAATATTGGCGAGGTTGCCTCCATATTTCTGACAGCTGCTTTGGGTATCCCAGAAGGGATGATACCTGTTCAGCTTCTCTGGGTTAATCTTGTTACTGATGGACCCCCAGCAACAGCGTTAGGATTCAATCCTCCAGACAAGGATATAATGAAGAAGCCTCCCAGAAAGAGTGATGACTCGTTGATAACGCCATGGATTTTAATTCGCTACATGGTACAAAAGATTAACTTTATAATTTTTTTTCCCCCTAAAACCAAAAAATTTTTATTGTTCAGGAAGGCAGTTTGCTGGTAGTAAAATGTCTATTAACCTTGATCTTATTGACGGCAGGTGATTGGCCTTTATGTTGGGTTAGCGACAGTTGGTGTATTCATTATATGGTACACTCACAACTCATTCATGTTCATTGACCTCAGTGGAGATGGTCATAGTCTTGTGACCTACTCTCAACTGGCCAACTGGGATCAGTGTGCTACCTGGAAAGGTTTTTCAGTGTCACCCTTCACGGCTGGGTCCCAAGTATTCAAGTTTGACGAGAATCCATGTGAATACTTCCGCTCTGGAAAAATTAAGGCTTCGACTTTGTCCCTCTCTGTTTTGGTTGCCATTGAGATGTTCAATTCTCTTAATGCTTTGTCTGAGGATGGTAGCCTCTTGACAATGCCGCCATGGGTGAATCCATATCTCCTTTTAGCAATGTTCATCTCATTTGGCTTGCACTTCTTGATCCTATACGTACCATTTCTGGCTCAAATATTTGGGATTGTCCCGCTTAGCCTGAATGAATGGCTTCTGGTGTTGGCTGTTGCCTTCCCTGTGATTCTAATTGATGAGGTTCTTAAATTTGTGGGAAGATGTACAAGTGGGATAAGGAATTCTGGATCAGACAGACATGCGAAGCACAAGGCAGAATGAGCAGTATGCAGGAGTCTTGGTGGTGGAAGAAATATTCTGAGAAGGCTTGATTGATATTCAGTTACACCAGTAATTTGGTGTCTGACTATATAGCTAACCCTCTCGAGTTTCAAAATGGGGGTTGGTTGGACACTGAAGATTTGATTAGATTTATTAGACATAACTGTATTTATGATAAAACAATAGATATATTGTCTGGTTTCAAGTAGTTGATAACATTTCATTTCATGTTTTCTTATTCAGTTAAAAATACTGCAATGTTTGAGTTTAGTATTCAGCAGCTGGAATTCTAGGGTATCAGTTTTGATGGTTCTGTCTTCATACAAAGAGATTGTAAAAATTTGCATAAAAATCATTTTTTTTTTCAACAATAGTTCGCGCCACTCAAATACAGTGTGCTAAACTTACTTGGCATAGATGGTAATAATTAAAAAAGAAATTACTCATCCATCTATCTCAGAACATACTGTTTCATTTAAAAAAAAATGATTTTGTTTTCTTCTTCTTCATGAAATAGGGTTTGAATGTTTAGCTAGAGAGATCCTTATAAACCTTGCTCTTCCCCTGTTCTTCCTCTGTTGGTTTCGTTTTGCTCCTGTTTAAATTAAAAGAAGTAAAACTATAGTCCCTAAAGATAGCTGATCCCCAATTAATTTTAACCCTTAACCCCTCTCTACCATTCTTCATCGTGACCATCACTCTCCCTGTTATAGACCTCCGAGATCTGCCGCCGCCAACAACAACGGTGCCTCCACATTCTTATAAAATTGTAAAAGTTTGGTATTATCTTTTTCACTCCTTTAATTTTTAATTATTCTTTCTAGCTCCATATGGGTTCCTGTCAATATGCTTATCTTCTTCGTTGCCGGATTCTTGTCGGTTTGTGGGTTCTTACTGGTGGCTGTGGCGGACTATCTTGAATTTACATGTACTTTCAGAGAGATGAATCCACCTTATCCGGATAGATTTGATTATGCTATGAGCTGGAGCCAAATCTTCAACACTGCTTATCCAAGTAAAGGATTATGCTAGATAGTATGGTGGGTACTTACAGTCCAAGGTGACGGATGTAGTTCCTGGTACTTGAATTTTTTTTTTTTTTTTTTAAGAATTTGGTACTTGAATTTTGATGATAATAAATGTCAGACTTGTTTGATCTGGATGAGTTGGTTCAAAACGATGTTATTTTGCTGAGTTGGAAGGAATTTAGGCTGACTCAAGTATTTGATTTTTTTTTTTTCGAGGACCAAATTTAGTGCCACATAACCTATTGTATTCGATTTTTTTTTTAAATGAGTTTATATATTTTTATGTAAATTTTTATATGTTAAAATGCTGATAGTTTAATTTTACCTTATATAAGTTTTTTTTGGTAATTAATCTTAAAAAATTTTACCTCATTTTTTTATTTCTAGAAATATGAGATGTCTAAGAATTTTTGCCATCAATCTCTCAATTTTTGCATAAGGGTATTAAAATGGATCATGACACGTGAATTCGATACGCAAAACATATAAAATTAGTGGATTAGTATTGAGTTTATATGGATTCGTATTATAAACGAGTCGACCAGTTTATGATATGGTTCAAATCGTATCGTGTCACATGTTGACATGCGAATCTGTTACAACCCGTTAAATTTTTTCATGTCATATTAATCTTACCCAATCCATTTATAATACGTGTAAATTTACTGAAATATCAATATTAATAGTATCATTTTATAAAAAATAATATCTAAATATCATTTTCGTGTTGTGTCAACCGTATTATATCGTGTTAAATGATCCAAAAAGATATAATTATGTCGTGTCGAATCATGTCGTGTCAAATGACCTAAAAAGTATAATAGTGTCGTGTCAAATGATCCAAATACGATTCGAAAGTAAAATGTGTTACACATGTTGTGTTTGTGTGACCC
>CATIWF010016906.1:0-15610 GCA_949630135.1 Balakata baccata | reverse complement strand
AACATGTATGTGATCAACTCCATTACTTGATTTTAAGTTCAATCAACCTAAGCTTCACTAATGCATCCATTATGCTGAAAATAAAATTCCATAACTAACCACTCTCGAAACAACTTTAATTACACACTCACACTTCTGTTCAAAAGTGAACTTAATACGATCCTTTGCCATTTCTCATATAAAGTAGAAAACAATCTAATTATGCTAGTTATTTGCATAAATCAAAAGCACATGCATCAATAACCCCACACTTGTCTCCTTACTTCTCTCAATTCTCTCAAGTGTTTAGGCAATAATTTCAAGCAAACACTCATTCAAACTATAGCAAACACTTCCATAGGTTTGCACTCTAATCCAATCTCCATTGCCAAAAATATCATCAAAACACATATCGAGAGGTCTTATATATCAATCATAAGATACTAATAAATAATATAGAGGTTATCAATTGATTTCTCTTTTACAATCATTGAGGTGAGTTCAATACAGTTAGTAGTATCACACTTAGCAACGTTTTTTTTTACTCAACAATGTTTGCTTTTTCTCTTTTTTTTTTTTAAAGGGTCACAAACAACAATTTGTCGGTACTACTAACTATCAACTTCACTTATCACAACTCACAATATACAATTACAAACAAAGACTATAAAAAGTATAAGTATTAGATATTAGCTTTTAAGTATCTACTAAGTCCTACGATTGCGAGTAAGAAAAGAGGGAAAATAAATAATGTGATTGTATTGGGTATCCATAATATGAGTAAATAAAGAAAGGAAGGGATAAGACTCAAATTATTTCACTACGGGGTAATGTCAAGGTAGACTATAAGAGAAAGTCAAAAGGGGCTAATCCTAGTGCCTCTATCATATACATGCTTTGATAATATAATACAATCTCAACCAGTATTTTAATGCAAATTCTAGAGTAATCTTACTACAGTTGAATATATCACACTCATAAAAGAAAATGAAGAGCTTAAAAAAAATGTTAATTGCTCTTATTATAGCTCAAAAGCTTATGAACAACTCAAAAGGTGGTATACAAGTATTAGGATCATTGATGCATAACATTGACATATACAAAGTCATAGCTCAATTAAATTACCAACACTTTATATTCAAAGCAACAAATACCCACATTAAGAAACATTTGACTAAAAGTGTGTAAATGGAATTAAAATTATTCTAAGCTCATAACTATGTAACTCCACTTTTCAGCACAATTAAGCACTCATTCATTAGCTATTATAGGAATTAATTGACATAAAGTCTAGTAAAGGAGTTTGTCAAATTTTTTTTTTTTTTTACTAAACACACAACTCATGAAACAAATAAAACAAAATCTTAACAACTCAAAGAATAAGACTTCCACCCCACACTTAAAAGAGGCATTGTCCTTAATGACTAAAAAGTAATGCTAAAAACAAAGAATAGGGAAAAAGAGTACTCCCTTGAGCGCAGGCCTCACTGTGGTGGAGGGACACGATCAAGGAGTTGTTGGAGCAGGGCAGAATGCTGTGATTGAGTGTGTTCCAAGCGGTCCACTTGCTCCTTTAGGGCTTGGTTTTGAGTTGCCAGAGCATCTAAACCGGTAAAAAGCCGCTGCCATTGTGTCATATTGGCACCAGGAGCAGGCTGATTGGCTGGGGAGTGTGGTGATGAAGATGGGGAGCCAGCAGGTGGCTCAATGGTGGAGTCCATCACCTACTTAGAACCATCACGAGTGATAAGATTGGCCCTCTGAAAAGCAATAATATCTAGTTGTTCCTTACTAGGGACAATATTATAGTGTGTGCTTACAGGGTCAAAATTAATAAAATGCATGGCAAAAACAGTAATGATATGACCTAGGCCTAACTGATTTTTTGGACATTGACAGATGTAGAGAAAATGGCGATAGACACACTCGCTCATTATTGAATATACACCACAACAAAAAGACTTCGACCTGGGATACCTTGCACCATTTCCTTTTACCAAATATGTTATGACATATGAACTTATGAAAGACTGTAATGCAGGGGTCTTTGAAACTACTATTAGAGGCAAATGATCTATTTTGACAAAATATTATGCTCTTCAAGTATCAACATCTTCTATGGCTTTAAGACCATATCCTAAGCTCTACTGAAAACTTAGTGGTATATATAAGCAAAAATAATTCTTGCACACAATCATGACATCATAAGCATTTATTATCATATACTTGATCATGTAATCATACTAGCATTCAATTCCATCATCTCATGTATATGACATAGCTAAACATTTACATTCTTAACATGTAAGTGTATCTAGTCGCAAAGGCCATCTGCTCAATAACCCATGAGATTGCAATTATCATACATATTCATATGATTTATGCATATAAAATTGTGATTCATAAGATCAAATATATCTTTGTTTAATCGCCCAATACTCTATATTTTAACTATTCGGATACAAGTAATGAATAGGAGCGCTTGCTTGGAATTCAAGCCACCCAACAATGATTGAAGAAGTTTAATTAAGATTGAGTTCAATTAGTGACACAAATACTCTAATAAAAGATAATCTATAATAGTTGCAACTACAACATTTTTTTAAATATTTTTTTTCCATTCTTTTAAAAAAAATGTAAATATTTTTTTTCCAATCCAAATTAATAGTCTTTACTTTTAAGACGAATTTACCTCAAAAATCCATCATTATTTGTTTATGATTTGGAATTAAAAATTGGATTTTTATATTTTAACTGTATTTTTTAATTAATTGAATTTTTGTTGAATTTTAATTATTCATATATTTTTAATTTAATTTCATTAATTTATAATATGTAAATTATGATTATAAATAAAATTTATTAAAAAAATAAAATTTGATTAAACTTCGATGATTTTCATGATTTTATCTAGCTGGTAATTATTTATTAGCAAAAGCACCATTGTTAGGTCAAATCTTGATTTTGAAAGATTCCACAAAGAGTATTTTACAAAATTAAAAAATATTGATTTTTTTATAATAATTTATAAATTATAATTTAAGAATTATCAATTTATGATAATAAATTGAAAATATATTAATAAAATAAAATATTTGAATTAATTAAAATATTAATTTAGAAAAAGTTTAAAATATAAATTTAAATAAGAGTGAAGTCATATTCATCCTCTGGTATTTGTCTATTTTTATCATTTTGTTCTCTAAAATATTTTTTTTAACTGGTTTGCTCTTTTATATTTTAGAAATATGTAATATATTGCTTTAATATTGATATATTACCTTTCAATGTTAGTATTATTGTCATGTTTAATGTTGACATAGCATGGTAATGTGTCAACATTTGAGGGACGAAAGAAAAATGTAAAGAGATAATGTAGATTTAAGACAAATTTAACAAGCAAACTAAACAAAAAAATATATATATTTTAAAAGAATAATGGCAAAACAAGATAAATACAAGAAATGTTTTATGCCCTATGTCCGATGGATTCTGAAGCAAAATCTCTCATAACTGAAAATCATTATTTAAGTAAAAAACCTATTTAAAATATTAAAAATTATAAAGTTAAATTAAAAAAATTAGTCAATCATTAAGATTTTTTTTTTAAAGTATTCTACCTACAACTCATATATGCAATGATGGAGCCAAAAATTATAATAAGAGATCCAATTACAAAGTATAAAAATAAAAAATCATGAAAAATACTAGCTTAAGGTGATAATTACACATATACTGCAATCATATTATTAATAATTACAATTCTTTACATAATAAATAATCAAATAGTCATATAAATAAATAATTTTTAATATTTCTTATTTTAGATAAAATAAGAAATTTACATAATAAATAATCAAATAGTCATATAAATAAAGGATTGAAATAAATAATTTTTAATATCTCTTATTTTAGATAAAATGCTTGATTAGTGATATAACAATTGAAATAAATTAAAACAAATTTAATAAAAAATTTATAAAATGTAAATATAAATATTTTTTTAAAAAAATACCAAATTTACTAAATCACTCTTATAAGTTTAAAAAATTTCAGAGGGCAATGCCCCCTTGTCCTGGTGTGGCTCCGTCTATATGTAAGATTCGTAGTATAGTGGTCACTGATATTGACGAAAATAATTAATAATAGTCAATGAAGTTAACTTACCACTATCATGACAATCACGAAAAGTCATTTGTTCAATTAATAATATTTGGATATTCTTTTATAGCAACGCAAAAACAATTATATTTTACTTGTGTCGTGATAAACATGAATCAAATCGTATTGATAGTTAATTGAGAAGTGATTTAATTGGTATTTTTATTTGTAATCAAGAATTGAAAGAGAACTTATATTCAAACTTTCTCACCAATATTTGGTATAAATGCAAATGAATTGTAATCCCTATTATCGAACCTTTTAATAAATCAAATAAATTACATGAATACGTAACTGAAAATTTCAAAGACAAAGATGTTATACATTTAAAAATATGATTGCACATTAAGGAGAATAAAAATTCTCATAAATTACTTATCTTAAGAATATCCTTTCTCTAGTAAAAAAAAAAAAAAAAGAATATCCTCTCTCTTCTCTAAATTGACCGTAGGATATTCTTCATTATCTTTCATACGATGAATTCAATAGGGATCTCTAAAATTAAATAATCCTTTTCACATAATAATTAACATTAATAACTAATTATTTAAAAAAATTATTCGTTTGTTTTTTCTCTAATTTAAAAAATTTATTAATTTTATGAGTAAATAATTAATTTTCCATTTTAAAGAAAAATAATATATATATGATTTTCAACAAGGAAAGGGAATATTTTCAAATTAAATATCATAAATTGTTTTATTATGTTTTTCCAGCAAATGTTTCGTTAATTTATGGGGACGTTATTAATTTTTTTTTTTTTCCATAGTGTCTCAGATTTTGCATAATTATTGGGACACTATGTTCCGGCTATCAATTTATGGTATATCCTATATCACAGGTTGGCCTTTTTTATTGATTTTTTAACTCATTGTGGAAAATTTGATTGGGTAACCATTAAAAACCTTTCTTTTTCTTAAGTTTGCAACTTTATCTATATCCTGAAGATTAATTTTTGTGCATTAATTAATAAATTCAGATTAAAAAAAACAAAAAAAGAAAATTTTAGTTATTGAATTTGAAACTTAGCTATCCAGAGTACTATTGTCTCATCTGCATTTAGTAGAAAAAACAAAAAGAGAAATAAATAAATCCCTTGTCCAAATTGGCGGCTTATAAATTCTGGAAGCCTAAAAGATATTTGTCGTCCCACAATCTCCGGGCGAGACAATTAATTAACAATAAGAGCACCAAAAAAAAAAGAACTAATTAGAAGAAAGATTAATGAAATTAGACTTGTTAATTAACTAAAAATTTGATCAGGTATTTAAAATATTTTGTATAAATTTTATAAGGAATTGTTTATAACACCACAAAATTCTCCCATTTCCAGAGATTCATTTTTTATAGAGATAAGATTTTGTTATTCTAAACAATTAGGTTTGTCTTATGTATATCTTATCCTTGCTGGAATATGTTTGTATTGAATTAGAATTAAGTTCGTTCGGTTCGGCCATTGGAGATGGGTGATAATTTTCTGATTCTTAATAGCTGAGTAAAACTTTTTAATAACTGCAACTGGTAGGCTAAAAATATCAAATAGCTACCAGTTCACTATAAAGCTGAACCAAATACTTACTTCTAGTAGGGCTCAACTTGTAAATACTGCTTTTTTTATTATTATTATTAATAGAACACATATCATACATTACGCACACCATACATTCCAGCAAATCGCTCTTATTTACTACTTATTAGCCTAGAATTAGTCTTAATTTTATCAATTCATTTTTATTACCATTTTTTATGTCAACAAAAATGTAATCATTATATATATATATATATGTTAAAAAAATTAAATTAAATTTACCATAAAATGGAAGGTGGGTTGTAATATGATCATAAATTGACTTTTGTCATAAATAAATCTTTACTTACAAGTTTAGATAACAAATTAATATTCTAATATTCCAAGCAAATTGTCGTGTGGTAACTATTAATGAACCATATATACTCCCCAATAATTAATATATAAGAAAATTGAAAAATATCATTAATTGCATTAATACTTATTTGACTTATTTTATCATTCTTACAGTATATTTAAAAAATATGCTTTTTTTATTTTTATTTTTTGAAAAAAAAAATGTTTTGTACACATAATTAGTCATTGCCTCATTAGATATATGGCTTGTCTTGACTACTAATTAAGATTTAGAAGTGTATGATTATTTAATTATCATCAACAGTATTATAGGAAAGACTGCCTTAAATATAAAATAATTTAGAAAAAATTACTATTTACCTTATTTACTTTGATATAATACACAAATACTCTTGAAATTTAAAATATATATTATTTATTTCATATAGTTTGATATTATATACTAATATTCTCTAAAGATTAAAAATTATATTATTTACCCTATGAATAGATTACACTAATATCCATTTATAAATTTAATTTATTATACTAGTACTCTCTTGAATTTGACATATTATATTAGTATCTCCCTAAACAGAAGATAATATTATTTCTTACTAATAGGAAATACTTTAAAATTTAACAAAATGACTATATATTTTAATAAAAATAAAATAGATGAGGCAAATAATATATTTTTCAAACATCATGATACTAGTATATTATATCAAACATAGAGGACAAATAGTAATTTTTCCACGGCTTCCAAATTCCAATTAATTTTTTTATTTTTGAAAATTTTATACTATCTCAGCGATTTCTTTGTTATTTAATATAAATATATAGTTTATTTTTAACTAAATCAAGAAAATTTTATACAATAAAAGAAATTAAAATAACACTAGCAATAATATGTAATCTTTGAATTTTCCATGAGTTACAGCTGCCAGCAATAGTCATACATTATGACGATATGTACACCTCTCAATTTTCTTGCGGATAATAATAATAATAATAATAATAATAATTGCGGAAAACAGATTCCATATTAATAATAATAAATGTGGAAAGAGATTCAATAATAATAATAATAATAGCTTTTTACATATATATTAATTGATAATTTGACTTTTTTTAATATTTAAATCATGTCAGTATAGATCTAAAATTAAAAATAAAGTGACTTATTCAATATTGACGAATTTTTTTCCAATAATAATAATAATAAGGATTTATAGCTAGCGTTGATGAAGCATAAAATAAATATGATTGTTGTAGTTATTTTTCTTTTCAGATCGAGTTGTAAGACCAATATATATTTTTAGACAAATTCAGCTTGACCAGCAGAAAAATTTTAATCCTGAAATAAGCTATACCAAGATATCTAAAAAAGAATTTCATACCTCACAATAAATTATGGTAAAATAAAAACTATACTTATAATTTAAATAATTATTATGACGATTAATTTAGATAAAACTTCATTTTTTGCAACTCCAAGTTAACCATTAAGATTTTATGAAAATTATTTATTTTTTTTATTTTTCGCAATAATCTGGATTTCTGGAAATATATATAAGGGAAATGAGACATCACTCAACTCAACTAGTAGCTTAATAATAAAATATTGAGTATTTTTTTATAAGAAAATAAATTAACAATATAATTATATATAAAACTATAATATCCACAATTATTAGCAATTCAACAAGCATTATATATAGACTGCAACTCTCCAACATCAACAAGACTTGCCAATGTTAATAAAGTTTAGTGTCAGTTAGAACACTAAACAAAAAACTAAAAAATGGTGGTTGCTGCCGGTCCTACCGTCGGTGGTGTTGGTGGTTTTGCTGACATGAAGAACCTAACCATCCAAGTAATCACCGGCCGGTGGTTCATGGTATTCGCATCATTTTTAATCATGGCTGCCGCCGGTGCAACCTACATGTTTAGCCTCTACTCAGGTGACATCAAATCCTCCCTCGGATATGATCAAACCACCTTGAATCTCCTCAGCTTCTTCAAAGACCTCGGCGCAAATGTCGGCGTCCTCTCCGGTCTGATCAACGAGGTCACTCCTCCGTGGGTGGTTCTTTCAATAGGAGCACTAATGAACTTTTTTGGGTACTTCATGATATGGCTGGCGGTGACCGGAAAAATCACCGGTGTCCATGTTTGGCACATGTGCTTATACATATGCATAGGTGCTAATTCTCAAGCATTTGCTAACACAGGATCTCTTGTGACTTGTGTGAAGAACTTTCCAGAAAGCAGAGGCGTTGTTCTTGGAATCTTGAAGGGCTATGTTGGCCTTAGTGGTGCAATTATAACTCAACTTTATCGTGCTATTTATGGAGATGATTCAAAGTCTTTGATTCTGCTAATTGGTTATCTTCCTGCTGTTATCTCTTTTGCTTTCTTGAGAATTATTCGAATCATGAAGGTAATTCGACAACCTAATGAGCTTAAAGTCTTCTACAATTTTCTCTACACTTCTCTTGGATTGGCTGGATTTCTGATGATTATAATCATAGTAGAGAACAGGGTTGAATTTAATAGGAGTGAGTATGGTGCAAGTGCTGCTATGGTGCTCTTCTTGCTCTTTCTTCCTCTTGCTATTGTTTTCATAGAAGAGTACAAGCTTTGGATAAGCGAAAAACAACCACCACCACAACAGCAATTGGAAATCATAAACCACAAGCAAATTCAAGAATCCAAACCCTCTTCACCTAGTGAAAATGATATTATCACCACCAATAACCAAAACGACAGCGTTTCATGCTGGAAAACTGCGTTCACGCCACCAGATAGAGGAGAGGATTATACTATACTACAAGCACTTTTCAGTATAGATATGTTAATCCTCTTCTTAGCTACAATTTGTGGAGTTGGAGGGACTCTAACAGCTATTGACAACTTGGGTCAAATAGGGGCATCTTTAGGGTACCCTAAAACAAGCATAAGTACTTTTGTGTCATTAGTAAGTATATGGAATTATTTAGGAAGAGTAGTGGCAGGATTTGTGTCTGAACATTTCTTAAACAAGTATAAATTTCCACGTCCTTTAGTTCTAACCTTAATCCTTCTTTTTTCATGTGTCGGTCATCTCTTAATTGCCTTTAATGTCCCTAGTGGACTTTATGTAGCCTCTGTTATAATTGGGTTTTGTTTTGGGGCTCAATGGCCATTGCTCTTTGCTATAATTTCTGAAATTTTTGGCCTAAAGTACTATTCCACTTTGTACAATTTTGGGTCTGTGGCTAGCCCAATTGGGTCATATTTGCTCAATGTGAAGGTGGCTGGGCATTTGTATGATAAGGAGGCAAAAAAGCAATTGGCTGCTAAGGGACTAGAAAGACAACGTGGTCAGGATCTGAATTGCATTGGGACTGATTGCTTTAGGATGTCCTTCATTATAATTACCGCTGTAACATTATTTGGTACATTTGTTTCACTCGTTTTGGTGCTAAGGACTAGAAAATTCTACAAGAGTGACATTTACAAGAAGTTCCGGGAGGCAGCACAAGCTACCGACTTCGAAAAGGCGGTGGGCGGACATGAAATAGGACAAACGGAAGCTGCATTACCTGAAAATCATAAAGGACGGAAGGAAGGACAGGCTGCTGGCTAGTTGTACGATATGAATTAGTGCAAAAAGGGACATATATATATATATATATATATATATTAGAAGATACTTGTAGCAATAAAAAATGATATTTCCCATTTGAATTCTAATGTGAACTTGGTGACTCTGGGACTATTTTTATATATTTTTTAAAAGGGTTAATGTTTCTTTCCATGTATTATTAATTAGTCATCAATTGCAAACAATTGACTGGTTTTTTATTATACAATTAATTTGTAGGACTTTCTTGTATTATTTGCCATGGAGTAACGTAGAAAAAAGGTTTGCCACCTCGATTACAAGTCGTTCCTTTGATAGAAACAAATATTAGTCCCTTTCTTCATGACTTCTAATTTTGAATGCAATGCGTTATTGGAGTTTCAAAATCTTTGGATGGATATTCATTGTTGACTTCAAAGTTATTTTTAGGAAAACTAATACATCTCTTTTTAATATTTTTTATCTTATGCTAACTTATTCTGGAAAAATTGACTCGGAGTATTCAATTAACCTTTTTGAAATAGGAGAAGAAATAGTCAATTAATTACTCAATATAGTCTAGGGCACTATGTCCCAGCAGTATATAGGAGCTCTACTCCTTAATAGTCTTGAGTTCGGGACTTTGCAAAAAAAAAAAACACTAGAAATAGTATAAGAATATTTTAGGTGAATTGTGATATAATTGGTTGAAATTTTTTTAAGATTTTTCTAAGTAATTCATGTTTAAATTTTGCCATCCCTTTCCCCTGATATGTACTGAATCAAAAAAAAAAAAAAATTGGATTACTATATAGTGTTAGTTTTTCTTAATTATGCAAATCAATTTCTAATTTTGCATAAACTTTAATGTCCAATGATTTTAAAACTTTATGATTTTCACAAGCTAAACGTTAATAGAAAGAGAACATATCTTGATCCATGATAATGATTAAACTCAATTGTATAAAAAAGAACTTATGGTAGAAGAATTTGCTTTTTCTCTTTTTATCCTACTTTCATCCTTATACAGTTTTTTTAAGAAAAAAATTGTTTCTTTTTCTTTTTAATAAGCAAATTTTATTTTATTGATAAATGAGGAGAAAAATCTTCTCACCAAAGATTACGGTGATAAAAAATTAAAAAAAAAATTCTCTAAAACTAAGTAACAAGTTAGAGCAAGACATCTTGCTCTAAACAAAGAGAGAAAACAAACAAAAATTAAGAGCTCATCCTTCACGTTTTTTGTTGCTCCATGATTGAGGATTAATTGGGGACATGATAACAATTGTTATATATTGGACCTCGGTCTATATAGTATTATGGACCAAACTTTATCATACATGTTAAAGGCGGTAACCATTTTGTAAATAAATCAAATTTATACATCTATTAAACACACAATGATATTTTTATAAATATTTATCATCTGTTATTAAATAAAAATTCCTTAATTTATTGAAAAAAGTTTATTAGATTATTAAAAAATGTTCATTACAAATAAAGTAAAAATTCATTAGTTTATTTGAAAATGTTTATTACAAATAAACTGAAAATGTTCATTATGAATGAACTGAAAATTCATTAGCTTATTGAAAAAAGTTTATTAGGTCATTAAAAAACATTCATTACGAATAAAGTAAAAATTCATTAGTTTATTGAAAATATTCATTGTAAATAAATTGAAAAAGTTCATTACGAATGAAATAAAAATTCATTAGTTTATTGAAAAAAATTTATTAGTTTATTAAAAAAAATTTTATTAAGAATAAAGTAAAATTTCATTAGTTTAATGAAAATGTTCATTCCGAATAAACTACAAAAATTCATTACAAATAAACTAAATATTTATTAGTTTATTAAAAAATATTCATTAATTATAAAACTAAAGGTTTATTACAAGGTAGAGTTCATTAATTTATTGAAAAATGTTCGTTATGAATAAAATAAAAATTCATTAATTTATTAATAAAAATTTATTTGTAAAAAATTTATTAGTTATTAATAAATATTCATTTCTTATATTAATATAAATTCATTTTATTTCTCTGTATACTTAATTTAATGAATATTTTTTTTATTTTGATTTGTAAGTATGAATTATCTTTAAAGAAACTCAAAATGTAACAAAAAAATCAAGATAAAATACACTGAAAAAATAATAAATCGAAACAAATATCTAAAAATGCAAAAAAACACAAAATAATTGTTGCCTTTATTTTAAAATACAATAAACGTTTATCAATACACTAACGAACATTTTACTATTAAACTAATAAACCTATATCAATAAATGAATCTGTGTAAGTTTGTTTTATTTATAAAATTGCAACTGTATTTTTATTACTCATCTCACATATATTTGGTACACGTTGCAATGTGAACTGCAGTCCACAATATAATTTGCGACATGATAAGAAAGTATATATTGTTTGATTTTATGGATATGGGCCGCTCATGTGGGCTTAACCCAACCCAAACCAATATTTATTAACATGTAAATAAAGAAGTTATTTAATAATTAAATAACTGCTCCTTTATAATTTCTACATAACGTAAAAACTAAGAACTGAAAGAAAACTTCTCTCCAAGATTTCACCTCTTCCAATTCATCTAAGAGAGATAAAAAGACGTTCATACTATGGATTTCAAGTCTTGAAACATTGAAAACACTTTGGATAACGGTAGTTTCCGTAGTCAATCTCTTATTAGATTGGTATTAGAGCCTGATCAAGTGCTTTTGTGCTTCAATTTTAGTTTGGGATGATTTTTGGGGATTTTATATGAAATTCTCCTAAAATCCAAAATTTTTTCATTTTTTTGAGGAATTTTTTCTTTGTTTCATGGTGCATAACTGGTATGATTGTAAATCTCTCATCAGAAGCTTTCCAACGAGTATTTTTGTGTAGTTTTTGGATGAATGGTTGATTTATTATGATTTTTTGAAGTTTCTGATCGAATTAGGGTTCGTGAATTTCTAGAAATTGATTTTTGTGTGATTCCCACTCTCGGGTCATGTTGTTTGTTGTTCAAACTCCACCAAAATAGTGCTAAATTCCAATTTTTGATCCCAAATGATAGAAAACCCTCGAAAACTTGAGAAAATTGTAAAAAAGGGCCTGGAAGAAGATCAGAAGGAGGCGTGCAAACTGCACGCGCCATATCCAGTGAGTGGAGGGCGGTTAAGGACAGTTATTGCCACATGTCAATTAGGTAATGGAGTGACAAGGCAGAATTTGCTAAGCTGGCGCTGACGTGAGGAGCCAATATGTGACCGGTGACGTGTCTACATGAGATGCTGGCACGTGGCTTTGTTGGTGATGTGGATTGACACATGTCAACCACACGTGTGGAGTCTCTCCTGCAGAAGGGGGCTTACAATTGGTGGAAGACTGTGTTACAGCATCCCTAGACACTCGATCCGCCATCCTAGAAATTCTTTTTGGAACATATCAAGGAGAGATACATTCGTAGGGCCTATACTAACTAGAAAAGGCAAGAGTTACTAGATCTCAGACAGAGGAATATGATTGTAGAAGAATACGAGTATATTCCCCTTAGTAAGTATGCAGGGAGTATCATTCTTGATGAGATTGACATATGTCGAAAGTTTGAAAAGGGACTACAACCCCTTATCAGGGCTAGATTTGTAGGATCGCAGATCAAGGAGTTTACTGCTCTAAGGATAGCTACAATGGCTGTTGAGGAAGCTGTTGCTGCGGAAATGAAAACAGTATATCTGAATCGCAATATGAGACCTTTCTTTCAGCCAGGTACAAGTTCCTCAGCCAGTAAAAAGACCAGGTTTTCTAGTAGCATATTTCAAAGTGGATCTAGAGGTTCAAGTGCACTAGCTAGGTCGGGTCAGCCCACAAGATCAACACCATCAGTTGTCGATACCCCAGGTTCAGTTGGGGGAAGATCTGTTACATACCCTCAGTGTCAGTAGTGTGGTCAGTATCATAGTAGGGAGTGTCGAATGAACACCAGGATGTGCTATGATTGTGGTGCGACAAAACATTTAAAGAGAGATTGTCCATTTTTAGGTCAAACTATAGAGACCGCTGGACAGAGATTAGATTCATGGTAGCAAGATGGGGACAGTACAGACTGGATCTGAGATAGTGAATAGACCAAGAGGTAACCATACAACACTTGCCAAAGCATATGCCATCAGAGCCCGAGAGGAGCAAGACGCCCCTGATGTAATTGTGGGTAAATTTTTTTTACTTGGTTCAGATACATGTCTTGATAGATCCGGGTTCCACACACTCTTATATATGCACTACACAACTAGTTGTGGATGACATAGTGACTGAAACATTAGTATATGATATTTAGTTGGAGATGACATAGTGACTGAGACACTAGTATATGATATTATGGTTAGGGCTGTGCATCGATTTAGTTCGATTTTGAACCGAACCGAATTTAGAAAAATTTTGACTGAAACCGATTGTAATTTATAAAAACCGAATCGATTAATATTTAAAACCAAACCGAATAGAAATATTTCGGTTTGGTTCGATTTAGTTCAATTAGTTTTGTTAACTAATTAATTAAATTTATATAAATTATAATTATTATTATTACCATAACTTTATTAATTATAATAAAATTAAATTAATTATCATAACTTTATTAAATATACCATACAAGTTAAAGTTATAATTAAATAATATAACTATAGATTAAAATAAAATAGCATAAATTATGATAAAATTGATATAATTATTACTTCATCAACTACTATAATTATTACAAATTAAATTTTATGAATTATCATAAATTGAAATTAATTATCACAACTTTATAAATTGATATAAATTAAAACTAATTATTATAACTTTATTAATTACTTCAAATTAAAATTAGTTAACATAAATTAAAATAAATTTTTATAGTTCGACTTTATCCTACTATAAATCAAAATAAAATATAACAAATCATAATTTTTTATCTAAAAATTATAATAAATCATTAAAAAATATATATATATAAATAAAAGTTCAGTTGGTTCGTTTTAATCGGTTTTTAAATATTTAAAATCGAACTGAATAAACTAAAAACCGAACTAACAGAACCGAATAAACCGAAGAGCATTCGGTTCAGTTTGGTTTTGTACACACCGACAGCTACCCTTGATGAGCCAAGGCAAGCTATATCCGACAGATTTGATTGAGCTGCCATTACATTAGTATGATGTCATACTAGATATGGATTGACTAACTCGCCATGGAGCTATAGTTGATTGTGCAGCTCGGAAGGTTATTTTTAGGAAGCCCAGGTGTAAGGATTGAGTAGTACAATATGTTTGGAGGAAAGTGTCATCTAATGTAATTTCATCTATGAAGGCCCAGCGGTTGATTAGGAAGGGCAATAAAGCTTATTTAGCATATGTGGTGGATATCAGGAAGGAGAGTTTGAGGCTTTAGGATAGTCTTACAGTATGTGAGTTTCTTGAGGATTTGACATAATTGCCTCTGAATAGAGAAATAAAGTTTGTCATTGAGTTGCTATCTAGTACCGCACCCATATCCATTACACCATACCGAATGGCACCATCAGAGCTGAAAGAGTTGAAAGTGCAATTGCAAGAGTTACTGGACACAGGGTTCATTAGACCCAGTGTGTCACCTTAGGTTCGCCTATGTTGTTTGTGAAAAAGAAAGATAGCATCCTATAGTTATGTATTGATTACAGACAACTGAACAAGGTGACAATGAAGAATAGATACACTGCCAAGAATAGATGGCTTGTTTGATCAGCTCAAAGGTGCAAGGGGATTTTCCAAGATTGATTTGAAATCGGGATATCATCAGCTAAAGATTAAGGAGAGTGATGTGTTTAAGACTGCCTTTAGGACTCGGTATGACCACTATGAGTCATCTAATGTAATTTCATCTCTGAAGGCCCAGAGGTTGATTAGGAAGGGCAATAAAGCTTATTTAGCATATGTGGTGGATATCAGGAAGGAGAGTCTGAGGCTTTAGGATAGT